>JAODAL010002403.1:152500-197347 GCA_025379985.1 Phyllomedusa bahiana | reverse complement strand
TGGCTAACAATGGCGGCACCTACCTGGCTAATCAATGGGGGCACCTTCCTGGCTAACATGGCGGCACCTACTGGCTACAATGGCAGGGCACGTTAATCTGGCATGTAGACGGGTGGGCATTAAAACCTGGCTAAAAGAGGGAGGGCAAGGTATGTTAGACGCTGGATTCCCCCGTGGTTATTTTTTCATTTCGCCATGTGTGGGCAACGGAGGGTGGGCGCCCTGGGAGCCAGAGGGCACAACCGATGGATTTGTGCCTATTTCCGAGTCCGTGGTTCGCAGGGTGCTTGGTATGGTAGAGCAATTTTCTGCTTACTGTCCCTGTTGTGTGAAGATGGGGTTGTCTTGGGTAGAGTAGGTGTTTGGAACAGCTTTATCAAAGACGTCCACTGGGTGGTGTTGCAGCCCCAGTAATTCAGAAGCTTTGGTTGAAGTTGTATGGTTTTCAGTACTGTGTAGGCAGTAGGGGAGATAAGCAATGCAAAAGTGCTTGTGGAAGCAATTTAGATTCTCCTGAGGGTGCTGGTGTGGGTTTAGAGGCCGGACACTCAGATTCCTGTAGTGGTAGTCCCGCGGTGTGGCTTGGAAGCGGGTTGCTGCAGGCTGTGCTGGGTGTCAGTTAGTGTATGTGTCACAAAATGGCCGCTGTTCCCGCCAGATTAACGGCCAGAAGTCAGATGAAGAGGTGGTCACTGCGCCCGGTGTCACTGGCCTCACTTATGTCGGGTGCCCTTGATGTGATGAGGTGCGTTAGGGCCTTCTTTGAGTTGCAGCCTGAATAGCTTTATAGATATGCTGCAGATGGAAGAAGCATTTGGGCTAAGTTCTTACGGTAGCATGCCATCATGAATGTGATTATTATAGTTGGGTACGTTGTAGTGTCTTCTCTGAGTCCTGGTCAGAGCGGTTTTTGCAGGAGAGTGGGCCCTTTTTGATGTGTGATGGGGATCCGCAGGTCGACTTGATCAAGCCGTCAGGCCCCGGGATATGGCGGAGGCTATTGGGGTCAAGTTGGTTAACGTCAGCTGCCTCTTATTCTGCTCGTCTAGTGCCTGATGAGAGGCTATGCAGTGAAGATGTGATGGAAGAAGTCTGCTTTTCAGGCGAGCATGCACAGTTCACTATATTGGATTAGGCCTATGAAGGGTGCTTTAGGGTAATGTAGTTAATTTATTGACCAGTAGATGGCAGTGTTGCGCTGCTGGCAGAGCTGGCTGTTGTATGCAGGGAGAGCCTTGTTTAATCTTCCAATCTCAGCGTTAGTAAGGCTGGGTGTGCATTCAGGCCGTATAGTTCAGTTTGGATTATAAGAAACCTCTATTGGTACGGTCAGAGGGTTTTGTTTGAGCTGGGTGTGTTTGGCGCCAGCTCTCCTGTGTGTGGAGCGTGGGGAGTATTATGCTGCAGGGCTTAGCAGTTGACAGTGTCCTTGGCACCCCAGGCGACCCCCCTTGTTATCTGGGAGGCGGGTGTTCCCGCCACTGGTGTTGTGGTAGCTGTTATTGCTGCCAAAATGGCGGATAGTGTTCCCGCCAGAAGTGGGTGGTCAATGATGGGGGGGGTTTTAGGTGGTTACCCCAGGGCTCAGGCTATGTTTGATGCCTCCCACGGAACGCTCTCACCTCCTGTAGCGTTTGTTGGGCTTAGTCCCTCTGTGGAGACACTGCGGGTGAGTTGCGGGTCGGGGTCGCGCCTCCGGTCCTCGCTGCCACTGGGATCACTCAGGCAGCGCCGCACACCTCAGCAGCCGGCCGCTCCGCGGATCCCGCTTCTGTCGGTCAGTTCAGAGCGCCCGTTCTTGCGCGATCTGCGGTGCTGTCACCTCTTCTGTTGCGGGCTGGTGGTTTTCGTCCCCGCGGCTCTCAGGGATCAGCCGCGCGTCTCCTTCGCCTCCACGATCAGCCGCACTGGTGTCGGGTAAGTCGCGCCTGTAGCTGTTACGGGGTCCGGTGCCAGGGTTCAGCTGTCGTGGCTCTGTATCTTTGTTCCGCCACCTGATGGCTGGCCGCGGTCTGCGGTTGTCGGCTGCTGGTCTCCCGATGATGGGGTGAGGCGATTCTCTGCCTCCAGACCACCGGGGATGGTGTAAGAGGGCTCGTTGTGTGCCTCTCGAGCTGTGCGTTCTCTCAAGGGGTATCGCTGGCTAAGAGAAGCAGTTTTTACTCCGATGTCGGAGGATTAGCCAGGGAGTGTATCAGAGCACCGTTAAAATGCGGCCGCCATCATGCGTCCCGCCCCCGGAAGTCATGACTCAACTTTCTATTACAACAAAGTAATTTCCGGGTTTATATTTTGTATTGGGTTAGAGGTATTAATCGTCATACCATAAATATTCATCCAAACAAAAAGATTTCATAAACACCACTCACAAAAAGTTAGAGATATTTGGCTTTAGGTTGAAATTTCAGGATGAACATTAAATTTCAAGAATTTTTTTTTAATGCACTAAATGAGCCGATCTCTTAACTGTAGAATGCACATGTCCAACTGTTCAATGTTTCAGTACTTTGTGCACAACTTGCTGATCTCTAACAAGGAGCTTAATGTCCAAATTCACAACAGGTGTTTGATCCCTGAATCGCCCAATAAATTTAGGGGATCAATTTGAATTGGATTTAAACCGTCCTCCTCATCAAGCTGTTCACACTATGACTTCATGAGACCTAGACAACATCTTTTAATTGATCAACAGTACCTTGCCATTGCGATTCTTCAAGCATGATGCCCTCAGACGGAAGTGGCCACTGAGCTTAGAGAGTCAGAGTGTCATCAGCAGGTTGTATCAGAGATACTGAGAGACTGGAAGCGTCACAGAAAGGCAAAGAAGTGGACACTGATGACCGCTTCATTGTAACCAATGCCCTGCAGAACCGGATGATGAATGCCACACAACTTCAGTCACGTTTATGGAAGGTGAGAGGCACCAAGTGTCACCTCAGACCATTCATAATTGCTTACATCAGCGTGGTCTATGTGCTAGATGACAGGTAAGGGTACCTGACTGGTACCTGACCTGGCTGATGCATAGCGCTCTTCTTGATGTCTCCAGCATCATTGGTGGCCATAATTTCTGATCAGGGTGAGACAACTTTCATCACTGAAGAGCACTGGTCCATAATCCAGCGTAGATGCCCGATGCAAGATGATGATGCCTGTGCTTGATGGTGTGGTCAGGTACCCTTGCTGTTCATCTAGTAGGCAGACCATGCTGATGTAAATGGTTACGAATTGTCTGACGTGACACTCGGTTGCCTCTTACCTCCCTAAAACGTGGCTGGAGTTGGGTGGTATTCATCAACAGGTTCCTCAGGACATTGGTTACAATGACATGGTCATCACTGTGTTTTGTATTCAAAGGGCGTGCACGTCTTTTCCTTTGTGTGTCTCTGTGTATCTCTGTTGCAACCTGCTGATGACACTCTCTGACACTCAGTGGCCACTTCCATCTGAGAGCGTCCTGCTTGAAGCCTCGTAATAACGTGGTACTGTTTTTTTATTGTAAGGTGTTGTCTTGGTCTTATGATGTCACAATGTGAACAGATGATGAGGAGGACTGTTTAAATCCCAATTCAAATTGATCCCCTAAATTTATTGGGCGATTCAGGGGTCAAACACCTGTTGTGAATTTTGCCATTAAACTCCTTGTTAGAGATCAGTGCAAAGTACTGAAACATTGAACAGTTGGACATGTACATTCTAATGATCTTTTTGTTCATTTAAAAAAAAATTCAAGGACTTATGTACATCCCGAAATTTCAACCAAGATCCAAATATCCCTAACTTTTTGTGAGTAGTATGTATGACACAAAAATATGTCACCAGGCAAGCATTACACCTTTTTTACTCAATCATCTAAAAATTATGCAAATTCTTGTGCAATTTTTGTTAAAGGCAAATATCTAAAAAAAAAAATTATTCACTTAATGATTTATAAAGTACTATATTTAATAAAGGAAACATGACATGCAACAAAAAAGGCTCTATTGTATTTTATTAAAAACTATTTACACACAGTTATCTTGCCAAACACCTTCCCTTCATTGGTTTCAAAGTAATTGGCAAAGCGATCAGACATTCTCTTAACTTTAGTGGTAGAACGTGGAACAATGTCTTATAAACTATTTAGGTTGGAGTCGATACCACTCAGATCCAATAAAAAGGTTTGTGTGCAATGATGATAATGTGTAAATCAACAAAAGCCTTTATTAAATCATCAACATTCTCGGTTGTTGTATAACAGTTGTGGACACCCTCCATTTAGCAGTGGGAATACCGAAGGTTCATTCCACATACCTCCTTGCCCTCGCATACCTCCCAACCCTCCCGATTTCAGTGTGACATTCTTGATTTGGGAACAATGTCCCGCTGTCCCGGGACGCCTGGCAGGAATCATGACTTTTCTGCTGGGCGGAGGTATGTCCTGGTCATCCAGGGCATGTGCCCTGAATCCCTGGGACTGAACTTTTCAATCCACTGTTTGCACTTGGTGGCATTCACAGACTCTCACCATGAGAATCGGTAAGTGTAGCAGAGCAGTGACACCATGGAGATGTCATAAGATGCTCCCCTAATGTCACTGGCTACAGGGGATTTGGTCCACCCCCTCAGTTAGACAATAGGGCGTGCACAACAGTGGAAGGTAATTGACCTCTATCATCTCCACCCATCCCCTATCCAGTTTTTCTGGATGCTGAATAAGCTATCCAGCATCCAGAATAGCTGAGTGGTACCCATCCTCCACAGCAGCCACCCAGCCTTCTCGGGTGCTGATAATCTATCTAGCATACAGGAAAGGTGGGTGATGCCTCATCCTCCACATCAGGCACCCAGACTTTGTGGGTGCCTGCCAGGGGGGATGTCACCCAGCTTTCCTGGGTGCTGGATAGGTTATTCAGCATCCGGGAAAGTGGAGTAGAGCCCCAGGCACCCAAAAAAGTCACCCAGCTTTCCTGAACACTGAATAATCTATCCAGCATCTGGGAAAGCTGGGTGATCCTTCATCCCCCACATTGGGCACCCAGCCTTTCTGGGTGCTTGCTGTGGGAGATGTCACTAAGCTTTCCCAGCACTGGATACGCTATCCAGCATCCAGAAAAAACTGAGAGGCACCCAGTCCACCACAGCAAGCACCCAGATTTTCTGAATGCCTGCTGTGGAGGATGTCCCCCAGCTTTTCTGGGTGCTGGATAGGCTATTCAGCATCTGGAAAGCTGGGTGATGCGCCATCAGCTTTTTAAAACAGTTTTTTTACCGGTTTCCCTTTTGGACTATGACAGATTCGTTGGACTACATCGAGCCAGCATTGCATCTATTTTTTTAATAAACTTGTTTATTTAAATAAACTCTTTTATTTTCTGTTTCTGTGTTTTTTTCCATTTTCTTCCAGTGTTAGTATTAGAGGTATCTTACAGATGCATTTCCATCACTAACACTGGGGTATTGTTGTCAGCCAGCGTTATTTTTCATCACTGCAAGGCTGACACTAACCTTCTATCACTATAACCCCAGTACCCAATGCACCAGGGGTGTTGGAAACAGCCAGGTTACCCACAGAAGACACACCATCTAAAGTGATGGTCCACTTCCGGGGTGGCTGTGGGCAAAGTAGGGTGGGAAGGGGCTGATATCCATGGACCTTCCCATCTTGATAGTATCTGGCTTCAGCTGTAGGTTTTTCTTTGGCTGGTTATGAAAAATGAGGGGACCCCATTTCCTTTAAAAAAATAATATTTAGATTTGTTATAAAGGATAAAAATCAAAATGACATAGGCTTCCCAGATTTTTAACCAGCCATGCAAAAACCAGCAGCTGCAGGCAGATACTTGTAGTGTTATTTGTTTTATAGTCTTAAAGGGACCAGAAAATCTATGACCTGATTTACCACATGGTAGTTTAAACCTTATGTTTCTTTGCTCGTCTTCTGGCGCTGGCGTATTATACAAAATGTTGTATAATACGCCGGTGCATGTAGTTTTCTTGCCGTCTTCCCATACAATACAATTATATGGGCGCTGTCAAAAAAACGAGAAGCGACCGTGGTTTTTGCACAAAGCGTGACAAAAACCGCGGTCCTACATCGGAGAAAAAACGGCCGCTTTCGGAGACATAGCCTACGAATAAAGCTGCTTTGGAGACAAAACCATCATGGCAGAAAAAGCTACAGACATTAGGGGGGACATGACCAGAGTAATAAGCAAACTCTGTCTAGGGCAAGAACTGACACCAATTGGCAGAAAAGTAAGTGGGTGATAGGCAGTAAAAAAGCTCAAGGCAATACTGAAGTTAGAACAGAAAGGTCTCCAAATGATGACAACAAATTGTGAACCCCTGTTAGACACAATGGGCCTCATGTATGAAAACTGACTAGGTCTAAAACTCACTTTGTTGTCCATAGCAACCAATCAGAGCCCATAGCAACCAATAAGAGCCTCCGTTTCATTTTATATAGTGCTCTGGAAAAATGAGAGGGGCGCTCTGATTGGTTGCTATGGGCAACAAAGTGTATTTTAGACCTAGACAGTTTTCATACATGTGGCCCAATATTTTAGGTAATTCATAAAGCTTCACAACAAGTTTGACAAAATGAGGAAACCCATATTAGTATGCAATATATCAAAGATTCAAATAGCAAGACGTTTCAATCTAGATTAGATCTTTTTCAATAGAATCTCTAAAACTAAAAGATTAAAAACGATTGTTAGTATAAAAACAAATAATGATTAGTCATGTTAGAACATCAAAGTTTTACTCTTTCTTACCCATTCTTTAATTATCACTCATTTTCCTATGGTATATCCTTAACGGACCTAATAATGGCAAAATATATAGATCACAAAAACGCATATAAGAAAATATTTAAAAAAAATTTTTACAAGAATTTTTGCAAGAGGCTATCAACAGGAAACCACACAGAGCCCATATTAATCCCACAATAACTATTCACCAGTATAAATTCTAATATTAATCAGTATCCCCAAAAAAAGCAATCAACAAAATATCCATATCCCTTTCATAGAGAAAAAAAAAATAACTGTACATGTAATAACAGTTCTGAACAATAGATGGTACTCATGACTCATAGCAGTTAACCCAAACAGACTAAAAAACACTGGAATACATATAACCCGCCACTAGATCCAACTCGGTATGTTAATAGTATTGGTAAGATCCATAAGGTCACAGTATTTTATAAACCCAGTCCTAAAATATAACTTTTAATATATATCCACTAAAATTAGTACACAACAATACATACATATACACCAGTGCTATGTGAATGTCCTGGGTATTCAGACACAGCAGATCTACATCAATAGATGTTTCTCAGACACCACAGATCTACACCAATAGATATATTTCTAAAACTAGTCACTAAAGACTTGCAAAATCTAGCCCACAAAAGTACTCAGTCAGGGGTGAATAAGAACTTTACAACCAGGGAGATGAGGGCCCTTATTTCTCTTGAATCGGATAATAGTCTGGTGATCAAACCCTCCGATAAGGGGGGGAATATTGTTCTTTTGAGCCATGAGATGTATACTTCCATGTGTCTTAAGATACTGAATGATCGTTCAAACTATGCTGTCCTGACTAGGGATCCCACTGAGAGCTTCTTAAAAGAACTAGAAGACTTAGTGATAACAGGTGTGGAATCAGGTCTACTGTCTAGAGACGAATCTCGCTTTCTCCTACCTTCTAAGCCACAAATAGCTACATTCTATGCATTGCCAAAGATCCACAAGGGGACTGTGCCATTGAAGGGACGACCAATAGTCTCGGGGGTGGGCTCGTTATCTCAGAATGTAGGAGTCTATCTGGATAAAGTGTTGAGGGGGTTTGTTACTTCTCTTCCGTCTTATCTGAGGGATACCTCCGATTTATTAACCAGGTTGGAAGGCATCTCAGTAGACGATGATGTTTTGCTGGCCTCAGTGGATGTGGAGGCACTATATAGTAGTATTCCACACCACTGGGGCCTAAAGGCAGTAGAGTTCTTCCTTAAAACAAGGGGAAATCAACATCAGTGTCATAATTCACTTGTTCTGAAGCTACTCGAATTTACTCTCACTCATAATTTTTTTCTTTTTGGATCAAAACTCTTCCACCAGCTCAGGGGGACCGCTATGGGGAACTCGTGCGCCCCCTCTTACGCGAATCTCTTTCTGGGCTGGTGGGAGAGTACGATTGTTTTCAGTGAGGAATTAGAGCCATTTACATCTAAGATCTTGCTATGGGTAAGATTCATAGATGATATTTTTGTACTATGGCACCTATGAAATAGGTTTAAAATTTACATCAGAGATCCATAAGTTTGAAATTAATTTTCTTGACCTTTGTATCAGGAAGGACTCATTGGGTAACCTACAAACAACGATCTTTCGTAAAAAAACAGCTACGAATAGCCTTTTAAGATGGGATAGTCATCATCCCACTCGTCTTAAAGAAGGGATACCCAAGGGCCAATATCTAAGAGTGAGGCGTAATTGTTCGAGAGTGGAAGACTTTTATAAACAAGCGGACGTTTTGAAGGAGAGATTTCTTGAAAGGGGGTACCCTTTACATACTTTAAAACCTGCCTTTAAGACTGCTCTAGAAAGACCAAGAAGTACACTCCTCCATAGTAAGCCTAAAGAGAGGGGATCGGAGACCACCCCTAGAATTATTGGGACATTTGACGATAAAAATCAAGAAGTCAGAGAGATCATTAGCAAATACTGGGACATCTTGCTTACTGATAAAGACCTCAGTGAGGTTTTACCATCTAGACCCCTAATTACCTTTAGAAAAGGAAGATCTATGAGGGATAGGCTTGTACACAGCCATTATATGCCCCCACCCAAGGTAAAATCATGGCTTGAGAGAAAGCCTTGTGGGATGTTTCGATGTGGAAAATGTGTAGCGTGCCCATATATAGCTAAGACGAAAGAATTCAGAAGTTATAGCACGGGATGCACTTATGAGATACGTGACTTTATTAATTGCTCCACTAAAGGTGTAGTCTATTTGTGCACATGCCACTGCCAAAAACAGTATATAGGTAAAACTATTAGGCAGTTGAAGACCAGAATAGGTGAACACGTTGGGGATATAAAACTTCGCCGAGACAACCCCCTTGCCAGACATATATGGGAAGAACATGGAGGCACCTTTGTAGGCATGACATTTATTGGTATTGAATAAATTAATATGACAGTAAGGAAGGGAGATCTTGACAAAAAAATTAATGTGTAAAGAGACCGAATGGACCTTTAGGCTAAAGACCCTACAACCTAGCGGCCTCAATGAGTTCATGTATTTCGGGTGTTTTATTTGAATATTTAGTTTTCATTCAGTGTCGTCTGGGTTCATTTGTACACATTCTGTGTGTTATGGTCCATTGGGGCATGATAGCCTTTAGACCTTGTAGTATCTAGATATCAGTGTTGGTGATCATCCAAATACATTCTTCACTAGGCTCTGCCTCACGATAAGATATTTCTGTTAATAATACTAACATCTGTATATAAAATAAGAAGGCCCGTGATTTGGTTACTCTGTTGCAGTCGTATTGAAACTTATACGAGAGGTTGAACGTATATACTTTGTAACCAATTTCTGTTACACCTTACCATTATGTTGCTGTGATCTTCACAGCAGAAGTGGAGATAGTGCCGCTTAGAGTATGTATCGCTAGTGCGCATGCGTGTACTCCTTAGAGGAGTTGATCGTTCTGCGCATGCGCGTTTTCCGTCTTGGCAGTATTGCCAATACGCATGCGCGAGATTCTTTACTCTCGCGAGGCTACCCAATGAATAGACGGACGCGATGTATGTCTTTACTAAGTTTGCCGTATGTGTGCAGGATGCGGTTTATGTGCGAGTCGCACGAAAAGGTTGCTTCTATGTCTAAGGTATTGAGCATTCTGAATCTTAGTAGGCCATTATAGATGTTTTAAGGTGTACACCTGGTTAGTGGGCGTTCCCTCTTATAGCGCGGGGATTTAAATTGGTTTGTGAAGCGGAGCCCTGTGAGGCACATCTATCTACTAGTGCTTGTATATATCCGGCATCGATGGAAGGATTTTATATTTTCCCCTGAGGACTCCTCCATGACCCGAGAGGAAGAAACGCGTTGGGAAAGAGAACTTATGCTAAATGAGAAGGGAAGTAAGATATCTATATGACAGTATATATACTGCATTTGGTCTTCTAGGAATGGTGATGTTCTGATTATCTTTATTACTAGAAATTATACCGAATGCTAAAGGGAAGAAAGATATTGACAGAATAGTATATATACTGAGATATATATTTTCGTTCTACTTTTTATGTATATAGATTTTAGAGGTTTGTGTTTTTTCACATTTGTCTTGGGTATTGTTAATCGTGACACATTAGTGTGGTATACTGTGCGATATATTTGTTCTCATCATAGATAGTTATTTAACAGGGCTAGCCATCAAAAGGAGGGGGCCGCCCTTTTTGGGGCGCTTACCCTTCCTTCATTTGAGGATTTGGCAGTGGAAAGCATAGGTTTACATGAACGGAATAGCTATTGGAAACATCTATTGATGTAGATCTGCTGTGTCTGAATACCCAGGACATTCACATAGCACTGGTGTATATGTATGTATTGTTGTGTACTAATTTTAGTGGATATATATTAAAAGTTATATTTTAGGACTGGGTTTATAAAATACTGTGATTTTTGTAGTGAGTGGTTTAACCCTGGTAGTATCATATATTGGTTTTCTGTGAGTAAGATCCATAAGGTCTAACAGACAATAATACTCTCCCAGAAGGTGTTACAAGGAATTATAAAGTTACATCTTAACTTAGAACGACTTCTATCAATGTTAAGACTCACCATTCCACATTTCCGTAACGACGAAGCCGGCATGAGCACACTGCTCGTCGCGCGAGACTTTATAGGCCCTGCGCATGCGCAATGAGCGCCCAAGTCCGGGATGAACTCCATGGACTCAAAGCGCACAAGCGCTGCCCATAAACCACGAGCTCCGATACAATGCACGGGTACAAGGCTAAGAAGAGGAACTCTTAAACAAACAGGGATATACAATAACTAACTTCCCATGATCACAACATGCCGCATATATCAAAATAGATGACATAAAGATATCAAATTTTTTAAATATTTTCTTATATGCGTTTTTGTGATCTATATATTTTGCCATTATTAGGTCCGTTAAGGATATACCATAGGAAAATGAGTGATAATTAAAGAATTGGTAAGAAAGAGTAAAACTTTGATGTTCTAACATGAATAATCATTATTTGTTTTTATACTAACAATCGTTTTTAATCTTTTAATTTTAGAGATTCTATTGAAAAAGATCTAATCTAGATAGAAACGTCTTGTTATTAGAATCTTTGATCTATTGCATACTAATATGGATTACCATGTATGAAGCCGGCTTTTGTATTCACCATTTTGGAATTATTAAAGTTTTGCAAAGAATAAAAAATTTAAATTAATCTTTATCGTTGGAATGCAACCTATCTTCTTCTCTACGAATATATATATATTTTTTGGTGTGCACCCTTCAAGGACTGTGAGTGCCGAAAACATAACTTTTATAATCCTACAAAAATGAGGAAACCAACCTATTTGCAGATGGCAATTACCCACGTGGTATCTTGCGCCCAAAACTTAGGCAAATCCACAGTAAAGTCCATACCGTAGATATGTTCATCCAAGGTCTTTTTTGAGTGGGTAATGGTGTTAAATGTTGAAAGGGTAAGGTCCTGCCTGTTCTATTGCAATTTGAATTAAAGTAAATGATTTGCTCATACTTTGAGTACCATTATATGTTCTTGTAGGTATATTGTTTGAATTATAATGATCATTGTTTAATATTGGACCAGTTTTGAATTGGTATTATATGTTTTATTGCAGGGACAGACATCACATTCTACTAAAGACCTCTCCACTTCTTGCTTCATAGCTGTAACCAGACAGATCGAGACAAGGTCTTTGACATTTTAGGGACATCCAGATTACTTGACATCTTTACCAACATGAAACTAAGAAAGCACAGCCGACTTAAGATTCTCAGGGACAAACAGGAGCAGAGCAGCTTTCTCCAGAGGAGCCTGAGACTGAACCTGCAGCAGTAAATTAGAAATATCCTGGGTCAAACCTGCAACTATCTCATCATGATGGGAGAAGGTCCAAAAGCCTCCACATGCTACTGAAGGAAACAGAGACAGTGCATCTGCCTTTAAGTTTTGGAAACCTTCCTGGAAGAAAATCAAATCTAGAAAAGAATGGGACCAATCTAGCTTGTGCCACGAAAGACATTTATCACCTATGCACTGCAGATAGCCTGCAGATAGGACTTACACAGCATTCAGGAGCATTGGATCATTCTGCCCACCAGGGGCGTTGCTAGGGTCCCAAAAAATCCGGGGCTTGGGCCCTGTGTGTTACATTTTTCTCAGTAGGGCTGGGTTCACATGCCGTTTTTCAAGCCACATTGTGAGCTGCGGATGTATTTTTACAGAGAAAAAACTTCTGTTCCTGTCACTAATTTTCTGCATATTCCACATAGATCCCGTCCATCACATCAGCAATCACTGTACAATGAAAATCAGAGCTGACAAATTAGCATTTTCAAAACCGCTCACTTCTGTATGACAATAACACTCACCCAAAAATACACCTATACATCGAGCAAATCTACCAGACGAATGATTGTTACTAAAAACATTCCTACAAAACCAAGACTCAAAACTGTTACTACTTAAGGCTCAAATAATTCTGCCAGACCCTGACCGAACGCAAACCCCCCATGTAACTATCAGCTGTACACAGGCTCTGAGACATATATTAACGCCATACAGGAACCATATAGTGGTAGGTACCAGTTGTGTGCAGACGCTCTGCAGAAATATAAGTGATTACACTGCAGCTACATTTAGTGACTCACAGTAGAATTTAGAAAACAAACATTTTAGACTTATTTTATCAGTGCTTCTCTATAAATTCCTATCTCTATACAAACTCCCCATCTATAGCGCCCCAAATGGTAATAATGACCCCATTGTGCCCCAAACAGCTATGGGGCTCCCATTTTGCACCAAGTTTTAGTCTTGTTTTGTAAACAATATAGGAAGTAGTGAAGACAGTAGGTAGGTGCACCCCCAATCTAGGTAGGCAGTCCTCAATTAGGTAGCTGAATGGCGCCCATTATTTAGTTAAACTTATAGGTCCCCCAATAGGTAGGTATCTCGGTCCCCTATTAAGTAGAAAGGTAGTTATATATGCCTCAGAATAGTAATATAAGTAGAAATATTGATCCCTATTATGCAGTTATATAGGGCCCCGGTAGGTAAATATTTGTCCCCTGTAGCCAGGTTGTAGCACACTGTCAGGCAGTTGCCCCTTGTAGTCAAGTAGTAGCCACCTTTAGCCAAGTAGTAGTACCCTCTAACAAAGTATTAGCCCCTTGTAGCAAGGAAATATACCCCCTTTAGCCAGTAATATGCCCCCTTTAGCCAAGTTACATGCCCCCTTTAGCCAGGTAATATGCCCCCTTTAGCCAGGTAATATGCCCCCTGTAGCCAGGTAATATGCCCCCTTTAGCCAGTTAATTGCCCCTAGCCCCAGGTATATGCCCCCCCTAGCGTAAGTCCAGGTATATGCCCCCTTAGCCAGTAATATGCCCCCCCTAGCCAGGTAATATGCCCCCCTAGCCAGGTAATATGCCCCCCCTAGCCAGGTAATATGTCCCTTTAACCGGTTATATGCCCCCTGTAGCCAGTAATATGCCCCCTTAGCCAGTAACCCCCCTAGCCAGGTAATATGCCCCTACCAGTAATATCCGTAGCCGTAATATGCCCCTTAGCCAGTAACTATGCCCCCTTTAGAACCTCAGTAACTGCCCCCTTTAGCCAGGTTACTGCCCCTTTGCCAGTACTGCCCTTTAGCCAGATTGTTACCGTACGCCCCTTAGCCAGGTTACTGCCCCCTTAGCCAGGAATATGCCCCTTAGCGTTTCTGATTTGCCAGCCCTTGGCAGGTAATATGCCCTCTTGAGCCAGGTAATATGCTCCCCTTTGCCAGTAATATGCCCTCTTTAGCCAGGCAATATGCTCCCTTAGCTAATGAAAATAAAATAAAAAAAGTTACTTACCTCACCACGGTCCGCGCGTCCTGGTACTGGTGGACGGTGTAAGTGGCGTGACGTCATCACGCTGCTTAGGTCATCACGCAGGGCCCAGGATCTCCTGGGCAGGCGTCCAGCGTCGCAAGGGGGTGATGAATGCGATGCACCATGCCCCTGCAATCGCTGTACATACGCGGGAGAAGGCTGTAAAGCGGCCGTGCAGTCAGAGATTGGTGGCCGGTGCCGACAGCGAGTATCGGCCCTGGCGCTCTAGGCCCACAGCAGCGGCCGAGGTTCGGGGCACAGGGAGTTTTATTCGGGGTTTGGACCCCGAATAAAACTGTCTAGCGACGCCCCTGATGCCCACAAATGTGTTTCAGTTCATCAATAGGTCTGGTACATTTTATGTCCACAGCCCTCTTCAGGTTATGTCATAGCATCTCCATAGAGATAAAGTCACATTCTATGGATTATCAAAACTCCACAAGGGATTATAGTCCCTGAAATGTAGACCAATAGTCTCTGGTACAGGTAATTTAACTCAGAATCTAGGTATCTACTTGGATCAAGTGCTGTGTCCATTTGTGTTAGCCTTACCATCCTATATCAGAGACTATATGGATCTACTCCAAAAGCTAGAGGGATATGCTGTTGAAGACCATGGCTGGCTATGCCGCATAGATGTGGAAGCATTACACAGCTCTATTCCGCACCCTGTGGGCATCCAGGCTGTAAATTCCTTCCTTTCTACCCACAGTAATTTCCTTCAGCCACATAATGAATTCATAGTAAACCGTCTGCATTTTGTGCTCACTCATAACTATTTTGTGTTTAATGGACGTTTCTACCACAAACTCAGGGGCACTACCATGGGCAGTCCCTGTGTGCCCACTTACACAGATTTGCTCCTGGGTTGGGGGGAGAGCACCATTATTTTCTCTGATTAATATGAGGCCTTTCATGAATGTATCACTGTGCTGGAAGTAGTTAAGCAAAATAATCAGAGAGGTGACAACGAAAGAAAAATCTCACAAAGAGAAACTTTCGCCTGAAAACTGTTAAACCTCAGGGTCTTAATATAATTTCTTTTATCCTTTTTAACTGAAATATGTCTACATATTATGACACTTGAGATATATCCATTTTGGAGGCAGGGTGAGGTTCAACTGTTTTAGGTTATATTGAGGGTAAGTACAGGGTTCTCTGGTATTTTATTTTAATTTTTAAAACAAAAACATGAACACCTGTTTCTGGTCAGAGGCATGGCCGGGCACGCTTACAGTTGCTAATACAGTGCAGTACAGTCATATACTGCAATGTATAACAATCACTGAGTGTAGTCCCCTATGGGGGCGAGTTAACAAAGTGAAACAATCTAAAAAAAGTGTAAAAATAAGTTAAAAAAAAAAACCCACACAAAACATCAAATATGCAAACTGCCCTTTCCCCATAAACCCCGGGACCTATTTTTTTGTCAAGTTCGTTTTTCCCTCCTCGCCTTCCCAGAGCCATAACTTTTTTATTTTTCCACCTACATAGATATGTGAGGGCATTTATTTTGCAAGACAAGATTTACTTTCTAAGTGTGTCATTCACTGCACCATAAAATATACTGGGAAACTGCAAAAAAATTCTAAGTGAGGCAAAATGTGAAAAAAAAAACGTACTTGTGCCATGTTTGCAGAAGTTTTGTTTTTAGGGTGTTCTATCCTCGGTATAAATGATGTGTTTGCTGTATTCTTCAGGTTGACATGCCAATAATATATATCATACCAAACATGTACATATTGTAAGCTTGCACTCACGTTTTGGCCGCCATCTTGGACCAGCATAGGGGGGTCATTGCTCACAGGATCGCCGTCTGTCGTAGATCGGTATTGGCACATCCAATATAAGGCACTCCGACTGTAGGCTTTTAGTTTCACTGGCCTCAACCAGTTTTATTGAGGCAAGTAGGTTACAGAAATAACAGATATAAATAAAAACCTCGGCCGTCTGGCCACTCACTAAACATATAGGAAGAGTCCCTCTCTCACTAAAGAACAGGACCTAACGTCCTGTCTCACCAAACTCTCTCCCAGTCTCCCGCTGGGTCCCGGCTTCTTTCAAGCCTCTGGGGGCAAGAGCCTCCACACACTAGCTCTCCTGTTGCTACCACTGCCTGGTAGCCAACCACGCCCCCCGTACACCTGAAGTAGGAGGCTTTTAATAGGTCTCAAGAGAGCTTTACAATATCTGGGCTGGAACCCAGGGACCTGGAATACGGGGACAGCCACCCACCCAACACTATAGCTGTCCCAAAAGAGCCACCCCATACATAGCTGCCTTGCAGCTATTCTAGCCGCTACTGTACATGTCAGTAATATATAATCACTGACACAATGTAGGTGGCTCTTCCCCACCGAGCCCAGGTCCTCGGTGGCGCATCTGCAGAAGGACTTTAACTGTAGACCCTCTAGTGGCAGGATCATGCAACTACCGCACTGTCACATACCCCTCCCCTCTGATAAAGGCCGTAGGGCTTTCTCACATTGCCCAGGCTCCCTCCGGGGTCAAAGCTCCTACTTTGGGGCAATATCTTACCTATGTCTGCTGGGGCAGAGATGACCTTGGTCACATACATAGCTGTGAACTCATCCCATGCATTCACCCTACAGCTGGCAACAGACTGACCATAGCCACTTTTTACAGGTGACAGAACCCATGCACGCTCTGCAACACAGATGTCATCATCCATAGCCCGCATGCCGACATTCACAGGGTTACTAATGACAACACCATTACCAGTGCTATCAGACCTTGTAGATGGCCTAAACACACAAGCCATCTTGGCATTGTGCCCGCTGAGCAGAGTTTTCATTATCTTGGGTCTCACATAAGCAAGAGACCCCGAGTTTGTCCCAGCAACCATATTAGGGTTACCAGAAGCTGTAAGGGCTGCACACTTCTCAGGGTCTCTATCTACCATGGCCACTTGGTGCACACCTGAGCCCAAACCTTCTACCTCCTTGTCTGCAGGAATACAATTCGACCTAAACTTCTCTATGTCCCAAGTCCTCTGGTCCTCACTGACCATCTCCTGCCCTTTAGAGCCAGCTACATCCTCTAATTTCTCTGGACTAGCCTCTACTGTTGCATCATGTACATTTGTGCCACCCATAACCTGTCGGTCAGTGATCACAGGGTTATTACAGACACCGGCTACATCGAGGAAACCTCTGCTGATGATCTCAGCTTCTCTATCAGGTGAGTTT
Organism: Phyllomedusa bahiana; assembly: GCA_025379985.1. NCBI lineage: Eukaryota > Metazoa > Chordata > Amphibia > Anura > Hylidae > Phyllomedusa > Phyllomedusa bahiana. The sequence continues at coordinate 179,986 of JAODAL010002403.1, read as the reverse complement.
CTAGTGTCTGTGGACTCACTCGTCCCTCCATACCCCTGACTCACAAAAGCAGGAAGACCACATTCCCAGTCTGTTTCCTCCCTCTCCCGCACTACACTTGCTTGAGTACAGAGGTCACTAGCACTCACCTGAGCTTTATAATCCACAACAGGTATCTGACCTGTGGTGACCATCTCAGCAGGGTTTCTAATAATATCAGAGTCACCACTGACAAACTCTGTAGACACTTTGTCCGCCACCGTGACATTACCTGGCACCTCACCAGCGTCAGAGGACACCTTCTCCTGTGCACACTTCTCACTGGCGCTTTCTAGCAGCAGACACTCTGCATCACTGGGTGGAGATGTTTCCTTCACATCCCCTATAACCATCTTTAAGGGAGAACTCTCAGCTTCTATCTGGGATACTCCTACATCTTTCTCAACCTCAAATTCACCCAATGAGCTGGAGACAATGGCAGACACATTTAGAAATGGGATGTCAATCATAGCATCCCGGCCATCCTCCTTGTGATCCTCCCACTTATACAAAATTGGCTGTGTTCACATTAGGCAACTCAGTGACACGTTTAACATCAATAGCTCTAGCAGGTATCTGGCTGGAAATGGCACCCACCTGTAGGTCGCCACAAACCACAGAACATACTACCTCTGTGATACCGTTACTACTGTCCTCCATAACCTCTGGGGAGAATGTATCAGCTGCCTCAGAAACATGCACCTGTTTACCCCCTAGGGATTCAGACACGCTCACCTGCCTCTCACTAGGGTTTAAGCATACACCCACCTCTGTGGTGTCTAGCAGCTCACTCTTCCCATTACCATTGTCACTGTAGTCTCTGTGACCATTGTAGTAAACGATACTGGAAATATAGCCACCACTGGGGCATGTGACCTCAGGTGCACTACAGGTCCCAGCCCAATCATCCTCTTCATTCCCTGCAGTGTCACAATGTGGATTTCCATCACAGGTATACTGCTCAGGGCTGCCCACAGAATCTGCCTCGGTACACGTTTTCTTTACAAACGTATTATCACTCTCTGAGGTCTCATTCATACCGGCATACACTGCCCTAGGGTCTGGACACACCCTCTTTAAGCTAGTCTCCTCATACTCTGCAGCACAGCCCTCATTCCCAGGATTTGGGCTCTCTCTTTCCGGTAATACACCGGCCGCATTCACACTGGGACAGAACGGGTGGTCATCAAGCACTGGGCACGTACTACCTGCTACTTGCACGCTACCACAGGTACACACAGTGCACTGGGGTCACTGGCAGACACACTCACCAGCTGGACTCCCGACACTTCACACACAGCTTCCGGGCACGCACACTCATATTCACAGGTTTCCACCACAGGGGATGCAGCGGACCCCTTGTTGCTAGGGGCAACCACATAAGCTCCAGCTGAGCCTGTAGTGTTAGCACATTTCACGGGATGGCCTCCCAGCATGGGACCTACATCCTCTGTGATACTCTCAGTCTTGTTGATCACGACCTCTAGGGGAGCACTTGAGCTTGTTTGCTCTATAGCTGGGGCTGTCAGTTCTTTAGAAGCTAGTTCACACTCATCATTAATCTCACAAAAAGTTTCTATCGGCAGCACAGCCTGTAATATACTGAGTCTTTTAGACTTTACCAGTCCATCTTCCACAGTCCTGCAACAGCTCTTGGGACTCTTCGGGCCTGGCAGCCTTTCTTGAGCTCTAACAAGCCCAGCCAAGTCCTCACAATATTTATGGGTACGTTTAAGAGTCTGAGTGTCATTAGTATCAGGCGCACCTTCCACCGCTGTGTGGCACCTCCAACTGGGCTCCCTCTGCTGGTTGCCCCTGGAAACGGCAGAATGCAGGTCTCCTTGCGACTCTGTTTTACTCGGGCATACGTTCATCACACCTTGGCCCACATTCAGACTGTCCGACAGCAAGTCTCCACCCACCATCATGCCAGGGACTTTCACAGCTGACAACTCTGACTCTTCCCTCATAGGCAGTGTCACAGCACTGTCTGCAGGGGGCGCTTCCCAGGAAAAGCCACCTGCTCCATCTGGTACACTCTCTGCCCCCCACAACTGCCAAAAATAGGGAAAGTCTCTGCCCAATATAAACTCCACTTGGAGGTCCTCACATACTTCCAGTACATGGTTGGCAGACCCACAACAGGTGTCAAAGTGCAGTGCCACAGTCTTACCCGGTTCTGGTCGGACCTTCACAAATGGGATAATGTCTGGGTGCACTCTGGAGACCTTTTGCTGACAATCCAGATCAACACACAGCGGGATCCCACCCACTTGCAACTCCAGAGTTTTTACTGTCAGCGCCTCACGCTGGATTGCAGTAGTCACTTTCTGTGGTAGATCTGTGTTGCCCCTGGTAATGACAGAATCCAGGCCTAGTAGAGACTTGGTTTTCCCCCGTTTGGATTTTTTCTTGGAAGAATGGACTGCCTTTTTGGTTTCCAGACCTTCCCCCCAGCCACAGTTTTGTACCCCTTCCCAACAGGGCTTTGGTGGGTTATAGCGACCAGGTACAGCTGGCTGGGTGGTCATGCGACGCACCAGCTCGAAAATGTCCTCCATAGCTGAAGCTTTCCAAGCAGCAACAGTCTCTAAACTGGGGTGTGTCTCCTGTCTCTCCAGAGCCAGTCTTTCTCCAAAAAAAAAAAAAAACTGCTTTGGGTGTGTCTCCCTTCAGACAATCCTTGCTCAACAGAGCTAACTTGCAGGAGTCCCACGTAAACTGTAGCAGTCCTATGCAAACTGCAGCCTTTTTCTGCAAATCTTTATGCACACGTCAGCTTGTGCCCGACTTATGTAGCGCCAATCTTGCTGGTTAGTGCCAATAATGCCCATCGCATACCTCCACCATATGTAAGCTTGCACTCACGTTTTGGCCGCCATCTTGGACCAGCGTAGGGGGGTCATTGCTCACAGGATCGCCGTCTGTCGTAGATCGGTATTGGCACATCCAATATAAGGCACTCCGACTGCAGGCTTTTAGTTTCACTGGCCTCAACCAGTTTTATTGAGGCAAGTAGGTTACAGAAACAACAGACATAAATAAAAACCTCGGCCGTCTGGCCACTCACTAAACATATAGGAAGAGTCCCTCTCTCACTAAAGAGCAGGACCTAACGTCCTGTCTCACCAAACTCTCTCCCAGTCTCCCGCTGGGTCCCGGCTTCTTTCAAGCCTCTGGGGGCCAGAGCCTCCACACACTAGCTCTCCTGTTGCTACCACTGCCTGGTAGCCAACCACGCCCCCCATACACCTGAAGTAGGAGGCTTTTAATAGGTCTCAAGAGAGCTATACAATATCTGGGCTGGAACCCAGGGACCTGGAATGCGGGGACAGCCACCCACCCAACACTATAGCTGTCCCGAAAGAGCCACCCCATACATAGCTGCCTTGCAGCTATTCTAGCCGCTACTGTACATGTCAGTAATATATAATCACTGACACAATGTAGGTGGCTCTTCCCCACCGAGCCCAGGTCCTCGGTGGCGCATCTGCAGAAGGACTTTAACTGTAGACCCTCTAGTGGCAGGATCATGCGACTACCAGTGGTCGCACTGTCACAATATATAATGCCTCATACAGACATATATAATATATAATACCAAACATATAGGGTTTCGGTTATGTTTTGGTACCGTAAAAAAAAATCCAAACATTTTCTATTTTTTTTATTTTTGCTGCAACGCCATTTTCTGTGACCAATAACTTTTTTGTACTTCTACCTATGGATCAGAAGGCTCAAGTGTACTTTTTATTGGTACCAGTTTGGAATACATGCAACTTTTCTTTTTCTTATTCAAAAAGAAATTTTATTGGCAAGTTCAAAAATCATTACGAAAGGTAGAAATAAAGTAATAATCATATTTAAACCTTGCACTTCTGATAAGAGAGACATAAAGATCCCAATAAGAATGTTCTCAGTTATTATGCTATTTTAAGATGTTGTCTATGTAAATATTTTCTAATAAAATACCCTGTTTTTACACTACCAACGCTGGATCACTAAAATTCTTGTTGGATGTCTTATCTGACTGGAGTCGTTCTCTTTCCCCTAATATCTCTATCCGGTCCAGACCACCATGATGACTTCTCCTGACCATGACTCATTTCTGCAAAATTTACACACAAATATCTTAGATTTCTCACTTTTCCAGCACTTCCCTACCTGTTTCCCCCATTCCGTACAAACTCCCTGTGGAGTGATAGGTGGAGCTGGGAAGGGGTTATGAGGCAATGGTTGGGGGTTCTATTTTATGTTTGTATTAGGTAACAAAACACAATGGTAGTATGGAGAGGTGGGAAAGTGGGTACAGCCTATAGCTTAAAGGCACAATCTGCTATGGCAATGGCCTGTATCCCCAGAATCATATTGTGCAGCCTGAAATCTGTCCTCTGGACCCCCAGAAGATCAGTCACAGTTATGACATTTAGGGGATGCAGGGGAAGGAGTTACGTACTGTCCTGCTGTCACAGCTTGTGTCTCAGCAATTTTTTAATAAAAAGGTTTCTATTGTGTAAAATTAGTAAAAAGTTAAAAAAAAATTAGAAAACTGATATAATTGTAATTGTACCAACCGCATAGTAAAGTTATCCTGTCATTTATACTGCACCCCGAATACTGTAAAAATTAAATCCAAAAAAACAATGGCAAAATTGTTGCTTTTTTCCCTCATTTTTACAGCCCAAAGCTAAGAAAAACTGTAAAAACACCTCTGGGCCTGAAACACACAATACACCCCTAAATGAATTCCCTGAGGAATGTTGAATTTCAAATGGGGTTACTTACATAGTTACATAGTTTGTCAGGCCGAAAAAAGACATACGTCCATCCAGTTCAGCCCATTTAGCTAAAGTGTTGCTACTTCTATAAGGCTTCATCTGTTCTGGTACTTTGGAGGCTTTGCAAATGCAACATGGCACCCACCAAAATGTGTGTTCCAAAAGCCAAATAGCTCCCTCCCTTGCATGTCCTGCCATATGCAGTTTTCACCCACACCTAGGGTTTTGATGAACTAGGAAGAAATTGTGTAACACATTTTTCAGGATTCCATGTGAAAATGAAATACAGGCAGTCCCCGACTTACATCGTTCCGACTTACATACGTCCCCTAGTTACAAACGGAGACTTATGGGGCGTGGCTGACATTCAACACTGAGTCACGCTACATGATGACCAAGTGCCAGCATGCCACAGCTGCACATGAGATACAGAACGTTAGGTGAAATCTTCTAAAAAAGGGCACAGACAGCAACACAAATGTAAAACCCTTCCCTGCACTATCCAAAACTAATTTATTTTTATTTTTTTTTGCTGGAATTACATTTAATAAATATACCTGTTCCGACTTACATACAAATTCAACTTAAGAACAAACCTACAGTCCCTATCCCGTTTGTAAAACCCCTTCAAGAGGTGCAGTTTCTAAAAAGAGGCCCTGTTAGAGGTGTTTATTACGTTTTAGCACCTTAGATTGTCCACAAACCTATCATGGCGCCTAAAAATATCTTGATGAAAATGAGACCCAAATGTCCACTGGGTGTTCCTCCTATTCAGAGGCTTGTGTTTGAGAGCACTACGGCCAGATATGGGATATTTCTAAAAACAGCAGAATCAGGGGAAACAATAATGAGTTGGTTTCCATAGTAACATCTACCTTGTTCTAGTGAATAATGGATGAAAATTGAAAATCTGCACTTTTGCACTTTGCTTTAATTCCTGTGAAACACCTAATGCCATTTTAATTATTGTAAGGGGTGCAGTTGCTTTGATGAAGACATTTATGGGGGTTTCTAATATATGGGCCCCTCAAAGCCACATCAGAACTGGACTGGTTCCTAAAAAATCTGTGTTGCAAATGTTCTTAAAAATGTAAAAATTGCTTCTAAATTTATAAGACCTCTACTGTCATAAAAAAAATTTAAAAAGCCATTTAAAAAATGATGTCACCATAAAGTTGATATTTGTAGCGTGCCCGGGCCACAGAGGAAAGGATGGGAGTAGTAGTTATTATACTTTCGTCACAGTGGCTCTCGATCACCATCAGCTCAGTCATCAATTAAAACACATTCATAAAAGCATACAAGACACAGCTGGATGACCCAAAAGTCTGTCCTGAAAAATAAGAATGTAAATATGGGCAATGTCCATAATATATGAACTTTGGGGAAAACTTGGGCAGGGTTCTAGCAGCTCTTTGAATGGGAGAGTCTCTTGCAGGTACATGAGGGGAAAAACCAAGGACAATTGGCCTTCAGCCAACCTGAGGTAGTCTCTTGTGATGCGCAACAACTTCACGCTGATGGGGGCCGTGATCCATCAGGGCTCTTACTCTCTTACTTTGAACTCATCGTTGCCAACAAAGTCCCAACGGGACATGACAAGGGTTTTCAGCCCAACACAGGGGCAGTCACTGTGGTGCTGGTAATGATGGATACAGCATGCCCAGCTTATGATGTTGCTGCAACAAAATTCCAGAAGGTCCACGGAAACGTGCTGTAAATGACCCTGGTGAGGCTCAGAGTAGCATAGAGTGGCCCAGAGCCATGGCCTGTCTCCATCCCATTTCCATATGTGGCCATCCACTTGGAATACAGGGACAGAGGCGTGGGCGAATCCTGCCAGAAGGCCGGACAGGACAAAGCCGAAAGTTGGGATGGAAACCAGAAAAGGTGGGCTCACAGTCAAAGGGGAGCAAAAACTTGCAGGGAAACACACAGGTAATTGGGGAATATACAGTGCTTCTTGCATATTCAGGGAACCCTGCTTCAAATACTGACCAGTCAGCCGAAGTGGCGGCATCCTCCTCCTTCCCTCTGCAACAACTGGCTTTGGTGAGAACTGTCGCGACACTAGGAGCGACATGTCCCAATAGCGCAGAACCATTTTTTTGGTGTATTTTGTTAAAAAAAAACTGTTGACGCCCTATTCTCTATATAAATGATCTGTTGTACACCAAAATTAGACGCATTTTACGCCAGGCAGGACACATTTGAATGCGCCTACGGTAGACACATCAAATATGCTAGCAATGATATGCTATGCGCCTAGGTTATGCTATGTGCCTAGTTAAGACAAGGTTGACCAGACACCCTGATTTTTGACAGGTTCATTCATTCAGGCGGACTATACACTCATTCAATGCACCTTAATACTGGCGTGGAGGCGCCTCTTTTCTGACATGTCGCCCTATGTGCCTGACTCTTCCCCCTCTTTGTCAGCATCTACCCCTTCACTTTAGCAGGCTTTCTGGTTGTTTACTTCTCCTTGTTGGCCGTCTTTTTTCTCTAGCAGAAAAAAACAGCAGTAAGATGGCAGCAACGACGCGTTTCATCTCACAAACATAGTCCACACCGTGGCTGTTGGTTAACACTTCTGCATAGATAAACAATTTAATAAGGATGGTAAACGATAGCTTTGGTGCTTGTTGTTGAAATCCAAGATGCCCGATTAGCCTCTTCTTAGCCAGATGGTTTTAAATGCTTGCTAGTAGTCACACAGTTACTTTTTAGCACTTTCTCTGGGGTTCAGCGCAATCTTATCAAACCACACTTAAGCTCATCCTAATCATGACGCCAGAACACATGGTGATCGGGGGTTGCAGTGGAGAGAATAGGAGTTGTAGTGGTCACTGAGGCATCATTCGCCGTACCTCTCATGCTTCTCTGGAGATGCTACAGTAAAGAGGGGGGCTGCGGATATTGAGAGGATTCCCCCAAAACACACTCTGGTGGTGTTAGCCTCTAACTGCCAGGGATGCCTGGGAGGTGTCCATGGTGAAAAAGCAGCAATAAGACAGGAGACACTTAGATCTCTTCCTTATTTTTGAACTTTAAAAATGGCACAGATGTTCACAACAAACAAGAACTGTATTGACCAAAATGTACTAACTTAAAGCACAGTGTATCATGAGAAATCACAAATCTCTTAGTCACAAGGTTAGGTAAAACCATAAAAAGTTATTCCCACATAAAGTTTCTGTGTTTTTTTTTAAATAAGTTTATTCCACTGTTAGTAATAAAGGTCTCTGACAGACTCCTCTTGATTAGTGGCACTGCAGCTTGGTATCAACCAGCGGTGTTTTCTGTCACCCAAGCCATAAACTTCAAATAACCAGTGTTCTCATGAATGAAACACAGAAACGATTCAAAGCCATTCCTGTCACCTGCCATAGGATGCAACAATCAATAATATAATTTGTATATAATGCAATATTCATGATATGTAAATATAAATCTATCACCACTTTTCATTATATATATATAGTATTATATCCACATATTTTATATGCAATTATATATATATATATATATCCTCTATGTTAATGTCTTCTACAAGAAATAATAGACAAAAGGTGTTTTTCAGGTAGGAGATAACATTGGAAGTCTGGGTGTTACAGGTGATTTACCCATAGAATAAAGGCACCCAAAGCCTGGATGCCGGCAAGTCTGTTCAAAACATTCAACATAAATTATTTTCATGGAGGGAGAACACAAAGTTGTACATTTTAGTACAAGTGCACACAACTATAATTACTGTACTGCATATACTGTATATGTGTGTACATGCATTAGTCAGACATGACTGGTGACATCACAATGACTGATGATGTCACAATGACTGATGACATCACGAGGCTACTTATTCAGATACATGGGTAACAATCATTGCATTCACTTGCTACTGCTCAGCAGAGCTACATGTGAGAGCGCTTACTACAGATTTCTGTGGTTTTCTATTGCTTTTGATTCAAAATTTTGCCTTTGTTATAAAATGAAGGCGAAAGAGAAGAGAAAGCATTTACAGATAGAGAAGAATGAGGAGAAAAGAGAGGAGAGCAGAGATCAGAATGGTGGAGATGACGTCCAGGAGCAGCCAGGCACAGCTAAGGAACCAAGAAAGATCCAGGTCTTAGTGCGCCTGCAAAAAACCTGGGCCAGGATGGCTGGTTGTGTGAGGAGCAAAACTTCCAGCAAAGAAAAGAGAAGTTTAAGTGACCTCCCGGGACCCAGCAACATTCACCTAAAGGACAGCACAGGTAGGACGTCACACAGTGACTAGAATTGGTTATAATCTTTTAGTATGAGGTCAGATTATCACCACAGTTCTCCATGCAGCAGCCAAAATCATCCCAAAAGCGTCACCGAACTTGTAGATATCATGAGCCTCTAGCTGCACCGCACATTGCTTTACTAGGAGGTCATAAGACTTTACACATAATTATATCATGAAAATCCCACATTAGAAGAACTGACTGATCCCATCATGTCCACATCAATAAGGAGCTCCTGTCACCCCATGGGAATATCACTATTTACTACATTAAAATTAGAGGAAATTACAAGAAAAGTCTATTCTGTTACTTATCATTATCAAAGAGCTATGGTAAGCTGTAATATTACATGATGTATGTACCATAGCCAACCAGTCACATAGCTAAAAGATCTAAGGCCTAATGCCAATGAACCCCGGACATGAGAAGACACCTGAGGGAAGTTAAGAGGCATTATGTTATACCAATGTACATGAAAGTGGGGGATTTGGGATAGGACTGGTCTATCCTCCAGAGAACATGACACTCCAGCATCAGTTTGCTCATTGAGTTGGACAATCTCTATTGCCCTGACTCCACCTATGTCCTAATAGTTCTCTTGGGTTATAAAATGAAAACCTGAGCCCGGCACATGGTTACACAATTTTAATAACTTCACTGTTAGACCCTTGGGTTGTGCTCTCCTGTCATGTAAGTAATTAATTATACCTACCCTGTATTTTATTACATGTGGGCACAGCCGCCATCAGGAAGTACACTGCTGATAGGAGCCAAGGTTGAAAAGGGGCCAAACTGAGCTGTGGGCTGTGATCCACCCTCTACCCATCAATTACTCTATGGCAGCTACATAGTTCTACTGTCCTCTAAAATCAATGGGCCGTATATAGAAGGCAATGATATGTAAACCTGGTTCCTAACATGGTGCCTTCATTTCCCATTAATGTTATGTATAGGCCCCAGTTACAATTCAGTTCTCTCTCCCTCACGAGTCTAATAAATACATTTGTTATAGGCCCAAAAAGCTTCATAAAAATTATATTATTACCTCTTATGTTAATATATGTGGCTCATTGTGCTTAAGATCTATAAGAACCTTTCTCATGTGCTCACTAAGGGTGACATGTATGATCTAGGCGCCTAGAGACCAGTACTAAATAGCTTTGGTCTGGCTGTTCCAGCAGTAATGCGCCTAGTTTTGCTGTCCTCCCGTCATGTGTAGAATCATACAGTTGTGGTGCGACGCCCCCAGAACGCCCCCACATCTTTAGTACATAACAGAGTGACACGGACGCTTCATAATGTGCCTACTTTTGGAGTGTGTCTGCTCATACATCTACAGAACAGGGCTGTGAGAGTTTTTGGGCTGAAAGGACACCAGAATACTGGGGCAGCCCCGTACATACATGTCGCCCTAAGTGTACAAGATGGCGTGCAAGGCGAGGACTGATGGACATTTGTATGTAATAAGGAGTTTATAGGCAACTTAACTTTTCAAGGATGGAGTCCATATGTTTTTCATCACATAACATTGTCTTCTGCTGTGGAACACTATTGATCTAACAATCTTGAAAATGTTATGAAATTCATAGATTTATATGTATCTTCTTTACACAGAGACAGAAAACATCATAAAAATGGATGAGAAGGAGAAAGGAGGAGAAGAACTGAACAAAAATGTCCAAGATGTTGATGAGGAAGAACTGAAGGAGCCAAATACAACTAAGAAAAGCAGAAAGAACAGGTTCTTGGCCTGTCTGAGGAAACCATGGGCAAGGATCGCTGATCTGAAGTGTAGGGGGACATATGTCACCAATGAAGACGCTTCCTATGAAATCTCAGGATTCACTCCCATCAGTCTGGTGGACCGCAGAGGTAGGAAATCATGTAACAACTAGGAATATCTATTTGTGTGTAAGCTTCTTACATCATTCTATAATTTACACACATATATATTTATAAAATTCTGATGAAACTCATAAATCTACATGTCTCCTCTTTACACAGAGACAGAAAGTAACTCCATAGAAGTGGAGGAGAAGGAGGAAGAGTTGGTGACAGACAACTGTGTGCAAGAAGGAATCCTACCTGAATCCCATCAGATCGATGACCAGATCCACAGCATGGAAGCCTTGAGTGCCCAGTGCTATGGTGGACAGGATGAAGAAATCCAGAATGGAGAAGAACCAATCAACAAAGACAAAGATGATGAGGAGGAGAAATTGGAGGAGGCAGATAGCGGTAAGAAAAGTAGAAAGAACAAGTTCTCAGCCAGTCTATGGAAACCATGATGTAAATGGTTATGAATGGTCTGATGTGACACTTGGTGCCTCTCACCTCCCTTAACCGTGACTGGAGTTGTGTGGAATTTATCATCCGATTCCACAGGGCACTGTTTATAAAGAAGCGCTCATCAGAGTATGATGGAGCCAAAGGACGTCCATTTCTTTGTCTTTCTTAGACTCTTTCAGTATCTCTGATACAACCTGCTCATGACACTCTGTGACACTCTAAGCTCAGTGGCCACTTCTGTCTGACAGCATCCTGCTTGAAGCCCTCGTAGTTACTATTGATCAATTGTAAGGTGTGGTCTTGGTCTCATGATGTCAAAATGTGAACATCATGATGAGGGGGACTGTTTAAATCTCAATTCAAATTGATACCCTTAATTTTTGGGGAGATTCAAGGATCAAACACCTGTTGTGAATTTTGCCATTAAGCTCCTTGTTAGAAATCATCAAGTTGTGCAAAAAGTACTTAAACACTGAATGGTTGAACATTTGAATCTAAAGGGAAGAGATGGCCTAATTTAGTAAATTTTTTAAAAAAATCAAGAAATGTTATGTTCATCCTGAAATGTCAACCAAATATCACTAACTTTTTGTGAGTAGTGTATATATTTATAGAAGATTGTGAGTGTAGTCACGGGATACACAGCACACAACTATCAAGCATCCCAGTGGCATGGGAGCAGTACTTTCAGGAATAGTGAAGCTCTGTGACACCTCTGATACTATTACACCTGAGGTTTGTTAAGGAGATATCACGTGATCACTCTAGTCCATAAAATAGTGATACAAATGATATATAATCTACACTTGATGTAACATATAGAGCTATTTGCTGCCATAGTAAGTAATAAACCATTACATTAGATATTTCCTTTTTTCTCTACAAAACAGGCAATGTGTTATCTGAATGGGAGAAAAAGCTGGATGATTTGGTGGAAGATATCTGGACCACAATCATGGAAAAGATTATGGAAGATTGTAAACCTGTGAAGGATTCCATCAGTGATGTGGAAACACCAAAGAAGCTCAGCAGATATGCAATCCTGTTGAGGGGACATGGAATAGAAGATTTTAGTTCTTGGAAGGGTTTCAGCAGTGATTTGGAAACACCAGAGGAGCTCAGCAGATCTACAACCCAGTTGATTGGACATGGAATAGAAGATTTTAGTTCTTGGAAGGATTCCATCAGTGATTTGGAAACACCAGAGGAGCTCAGCAGATCTACAATCCAGTTGATTGGACATGGAATAGAAGATTGTAGTTCTTCAAAGGATTCCAGCAGTGATTTGGAAACACCAAAGAAGCTCAGCAGATATGCAATCCTGTTGAGGGGACATGGAATAGAAGATTTTAGTTCTTGGAAGGATTTCAGCAGTGATTTGGAAACACCAGAGGAGCTCAGCAAATCTACAATCCAGTTGATTGGACATGGAATCGAAGATTGTAGTTCTTCGAAGGATTCCAGTAGTGATTTGGAAACACCAGATGAGCTCAGCAGATCTACAATCACATCTGAAAGTAGCAGTTGCCATGAACAGAAATCAACCCAAACTAACATCTCTCCGGAAGAGCCTGGCACCTCTAAAGAAACCTCATCTGCTACAGTCCCCCTGTCATTAGAGTCCTTCACATTCCACCGTATACTGGGAGGTGGAACCTTTGGACAAGTCTACTTGGCAACAGATATCATCCGCAAAAACTGTGTTGCCATTAAAGTATTGGATAAATGGGATTTTACAGAAGGTGGATACTCTTTTATAGAACGCCATGTCCTCCAACTCTCTCCCCAAAGTCCTTTCTTGATCCACGGCCTAGCTGCCTTCCACACATTAAACTTTGTATATTATGTGATGGAGGTGGCCACCGGAGGTCACCTGGGTGATTTTATCATAAAACACTTTCCTCTTGATATTGCCACAATTAAATTCATCACAGCAGAAGTGGTCTGTGGCACAGAGTTCCTACACAGAAAAGACATTCTTCATCGGGACCTGAAGCCAGATAATATTCTACTGACCGGAGAAGGCCACATCAAAATCACAGATTTCGGCCTTGCTGTGAAGGGCATATTTCAGAGGACCACTGATGGGTGTGAAGGCACATTAGGATATGCACCTCCAGAAATGCTACAGGGCCAAGCACATGGGAGAGGAGTGGACTTTTTTGCCATTGGCGTCATCCTCTACAATATGTCCACTGGAGAAGATCCCTTTCCTGGAGACCATTCTAATGAGATCAGACGTTCAGTCCTCTCTCTTATTCCAATCTACCCAGAGTCTCTAAGTCCAGATACAATCAACATCTTAGAGGGTCTGCTGTGTAAAGACCAGTTCCAGCGGCTGGGAGTCAGTCAGGACATCAGGAGACACCCATTTTTCTCAGACATCAGTTGGGATGATGTGGAAGCCAGGAGAATGGCACCACCAGCGATTATGATGGCGAATTCTGTAGACCTAAATGTTGAGGAGACTCTGGACTATGCTGAAGAGTCAAACGAAATCAGAGCTGAAGATCAAAAGATCTTCAATCAGTTCAGTTTTGTGTGTTCTGAATGGTCCCAACAGTATCATCCTGTCCTCAACCAGGAGTTCACCACTTCAGCTGCTCCGTAGACTGATGCTCTGTGCTGTCTGGCAGGGCCACCCACCATCTAATTGTAAGTATAACCGCAGTCATCTCCAAAATGTTGTCATTGCTTGCTAGTACACACATACACACTGCAACCTTTAGTGTTACTATGTACCACTATCACTATCCTGTAGTATCCTCAGTTACATATTACATGTAGGATGGGTGGTTGTGCTTGTAAACCTTACATCTTACAGAATACATTTACCATATATACTCGAGTATAAGCCGTCCCGAGTATAAGCCGAGGCACCTACTTTTGCCATAAAAAACTGGGAAAACTTATTGACTCGAGTATAAGCCTAGGATGGAAAATGCAGCGGCTACTGGTAAATTTCAAAAATAAAAATGAATACCAATAAAATTATATAGGCAGGTATAGGCAGATTAATGTCCCACAAAGGCAGTTATATGCAGGTATATGTCCCCCATAGGCAGGTTATAGGCAGTTTAGTTTCCCACATAGGCAGGTATAGGCAGTTTAGTGTCCCCCATAGGCAAGTATAGGCAGTTTAGTGTCCCCCCATAAGCAAGTATAGTCAGTTTAATTTCCCCCATAGGCAGGTTATAGGCAGGTATATGTCCCCCATAGTAGGGTATAGCCAGGCATATGTCCCCCATAGTCAGGTATAGCCAGGTATTTGTCCCCCAGTCAGGTATAGCCAGGTATATGACCCCCAGTCAGGTATAGCCAGGTATATGTCCCCCAGTCAGGTATAGCCAGGTATATGTCCCCCAGTCAGTTATAGCCAGGCATATGACCCCCAGTCAGGTATAGCCAGGTATATGACCCCCAGTCAGGTATAGCCAGGTATATGACCCCAGAGAAGTCACGTACAGCTGAAGTTTCCCTGCAGATGCTCGGGCCATCACAGCGCCCGAGTGCCGACAGTGACTCGAGTATAAGCCGATGTAGGGTTTTTCAGTTCTTTTTTTGGGCTGAAAAACTCGGCTTATACTCGAGTATGTACGGTACTCTATGAATACTCATCTGAACATGTGGATTTCTTTTCTTGCAGAAACTGATTGAAATTGAAACATCTCAGGAAACATCAAGAAGAGGTGAAGAATCCTTCACTGGTCTGCGATACGATCAAGACTTCCACCACTAAAGACCTAACAGTCTGTGTAGATTCTAGCATGTCCACTCATAACCCAGGGATCTATTCCGATTGCCAGATTTGGAGTCAGGAAGGAATTTTTTTCCCCCGACAAAGACTTTCCAGGGGGTTGTTTTTCGCCTTCCTCTGGGTCATCATAGCAAGAATATAATAGGTTGGAAATGGCTCCAGTTTATTCCACCATACTTGCTATGTATCTATATGGACATCTACAAATGTGGTGGCATGGACTAGCAGAAGGAAGCTGCAGACTTCAGTAACAGCTGCTTCAAGGAATCGTGGACCGTGATCTGCAGACAAAGGAAATACAATCTGTTTCTTGAAAATCAGCCATCACCTCTGCCAATCTCTGCTCGGATTTGATCTTACCTACCGAATGTGACCATACCTACCGAATATGACCATACCTACCGAATGTGACTTTATTACCGGACATGACTTTATCACCGGATGTGACCTTATCACTGGATGTGATCTTATCAACAGTTTTGACCTTATTATGGAATATGGCTTTAACTACAGGGCTTGACTATGTCATCATATGCCTTCGCTCTGTAATAACATTATGAAGATCCAAGCCTTTTTATTTTATTCCATATTATCTGATTGTAGCCGTCAATAAAGATTATGATCGCTGCCATTCTGATGTGTGTTTGCATTTATCATAATGATTATGTAGCTGTTTGGAGACATTACAGAACCATGTAATATTCAGGCTATATGTCCATCTGTCTTATCATGTGTAAGATGGCCCCTTCCTGGGTGATATTGTGCAGCAGCTATGTCACACATGGAGGAGATGGTGTAGGCTATGACAGTGGATATGGGATGTATATATGAGGATGTTTCAGGTGCTATGGGCTTTGTCTCAATATCTCCTATAAGTTCCTTTCCCCCATTAACAAAGAAAACAATAGAGGGAAGGTGATATATGGGGACAGCGTATCCCCCCTCCCCCTTTAGGGTTTTTGACTTATAAATGGTAATTAAGAGCTGTTGGGTCTGACTCTTCTCTATTCAGTTATAACAGGAGTCAATGGAATAAGCGCCACTTTGATTGGTGGACATTGCCAGGTTTGGACTGGTCCATAGGGGTACAGTGGAAACCTATGGTGGGCCCCTGAGCATGACAGACCTGGAGTTTCTTTTACATTGGATATGCATCCTTGGGAGAGGGAGAAAGGTAGAGGGAAAGAGGCAGAGTATAAGAGACACCTACAGTAACTGTAGGGTGATCCTCCAGAATCAACTCCCCTGGTGGTCTCCTAGAATGTCATTGCAGGTGAGGGCGCCCCAATCCCACACTAGACAGTGGGAGCCCTTGTGTGATCAGGGCTAATAAAAGCCTGACCGGTTAAGTTAGCCAGGTCTGAACGGCTCTGAAGAAGAGACGAGGCAAATCCCCCTTTACTTACTGTAGGGATGGAAGAACTATTGTTGCGCAGTGGGCAGAAAGTATGGGAGGCAAGAATTGGCTGAAGCAATGTCTGGAAGAGGTTACTCCATCCTTCAACTCATCGAATACTGTGGATCCGCTGTCACAGCCGGCAGTGCAGTAACAGCAGATATTGGCCTCACAGGGAAGCTCCAATGGTGAGAACCCTATTGCTAAAGATACTTCCCTGATAAATTCTGAGGGCAATAAAAATGTTTGAATGAAAAATATGCTGCAACTGTTTACAACTTAAAAAGAAAATCTTTTTCCCTATAAAAAACCGCGCACATTAGCATTGACAAGAGTGCTCTACACCCCGGGTCAGGGAAAAAAGCCGGGAACTGCGGGAAACATTTTTAAAAAAGAGGTTTTTATTGTGAATTTTTTTCCTTTTGGGGGTTTTCTTTCAAACAAAAATGGTGAAGGAAAAAATTTTAAAGGAAAAAGGGATTTTTTGTGGCCCTTTTAAATGTTTTTTCCCCACTTCAAAAAAATTTGTCAAAAATATGAAAAAAAATTTTTTTGAAAAAAATTTGATGGGTAGTTCTTTTCCACTGCCTGGACACAATCCTAAACGCAGCCTCCAAAGCCCCAACCGTAGTGAAAGGGTGTTAGGCAACCAAAAAGACAATCCAGACTCATACCCAATTTGGGGGAAGTGTTGAGTTCTTAGGGTAAAAATGTACAGCCCAAAATTTTAATATTATCTTAAAAAAAAATTGCGTTAATAAAGATGTTGGTCTTTGTGATAGTGTAAGAACCCCCAAAAGGGAACCCCCTTTTTAACCCCCTTTCCACAGGGGAACGTATCCAATGTCCTATGGAAGTTTTTCCCAAAAAAAGGGAATGTATACATACCCCTGGCGATGGGTGCGGGCTTGCGGGCAGCCCCCCAGATGGGCGAAAAAGGGGACCACGGAAAATTTAACCCCTGGCCCCCAGGGCCGATCACCCACGGTGGATTTGAGCTCACGCCGAAAATTTTTTAAACCCCTTAACTCCCGATAATTTAAAATTTCATCGGGCTAAGTCACGGCATGAGGGGGGAGCCCTTCCTGTTTTGTTTTTCCGTTCCGCAGCTGCACCAAAAAGGTTTTGGAGCGTTTCGCTACCGGGAGGGCCCACTGGGGAAACGTGACGGGAACATTTTTGTCAGGGCGTCCAGTACATGCAACAATGAAATTTGTAGGGCCCCTGCCTTGTAACAGAAAATCAAATTGCTGTTTACTAATCCCTTTAGGGGGGAAAAGTAAAAAAAAATGTAAACTTTTTGAAAAAATTTTTTTAAAAAAAGAAAAAAAAAGTGAAAAAAGGAAAAACCCAAAAAACACAAAAAAAAAATAAAAAACTTTTTACACTCCCCCTTTCCCCTTTACAAATCCCAAAACCCCCAAAAAAAATGATAAAAAATAAAAAAAAGAACCCAAATTTTGGAATTGCCGCATGATTAAAACCGGGCCCAATAAAATCCATATTAATTAACCCATGCTTTGGGCCCCACTTTTAAAAAAAAAATATAAAAAGAATTGGATTTTTTTTTTCCCTTTCCCCACAGCACATAAAATAAAAATAAAAAGCAAAAAAAAGCCCTTTTAAAAAAGCCAAATTTTGAAACCCAATTTAAAACGTCATTTTCACCCCCCAAAAAAAAGGTCCTTACACGCCCTGTATAGGAAAAATATAAAATTTAAAGGCTCCCAAAGATAGCGATGCATAAAAAATTTTTTTAAAACCCCAAAAAAAAAAACTTGTATTTTTTAAAGTGCTTCAACATAAAAAATTTTTATAACGGGGGTTTAACCCCGCCGAAAACTTTATGACCCAAAAAAGTAAAGCCAACTTGCCCATGGAAACTGCACATTGAGCCCTTTTTAAAAAAAAAAAAACACTACGGGATTGAAATATTTTCTTCCCCTACTTTCCTAAAAAGGGAAATTTAAAAAAATGTAAAAAAGGGTCTTGTCCCCCCAAAAAAAAACCAAAAAAAATAAACTAAAACCCGCAAAAAAAAAGCCCCTCCCACAGCTCCTTTCACAGAAAATTTTTTTTATTATGTAAAACCCATTAAAACATGAAAAAAAATACAAATACGGAAACCCCGCTGAAAATTCCATATCGACCTACTGAGTAAAGCTAGCAGGGTAAATTTTTTACTGAAACGGTGCCCGCTGAAAAAAATAAAAATAAAAAACCTACCGGGATTTGTACACTACCTGTATTTTTTAAAAATTTGCCACAAAAAAACCTTAATAAAAAGTGATCAAAGCTCATTTTGTACCCCCAAATGGTACAAATTTTAAAAACCTAAACCCTTACCCTTGGGCAAAAAAACAAGCCCTAATCACTCTATTCCCAGAAAAATAAAAAAAGCTATGGTTGTCAAAATTAAAAAACAAAAAAACCCGCAATTTTTTTTAGACCTATTTCTTATGTAAAAAAAGGGTAATAAAAAAAAAAAAAACTATTTTAAAATTTTATATTTTTTTGAAAATTGTACCGACCCCCATGGAAAAAGTTATCCTGTCTTTTTAAAACTGCAAGCGAACATTGAAAAAATTAAAGCCCAAAAAACAAGGCGGAAAATTGCGTTTTTTTCCCCCCATTTTCATGGAACCCCTACTAAAAAAAAATAAGAAAAACCTGTGCACCCAAAAAAGTACAGTACACCACTATATGAGATTTCTGAGGTAGGTTTAATCCAAAATGGGGCAACCCTTTTGGAAGGTTTTTACCCCTTTTTGGGACTTTGGGGGGTTTGCAAATTGCACAATTTCCCCACAAAATCTTGTTCCAAAAGCCAAATAGCGCTTTCCCCCCCTTATTTGTCCTAACCTTTCCCCAAACAGCATTTTAAAAAAAACCCTCCCTGTAGGGTTTTTGCTGAACTTGGGAAAAAATTGTTACAAAAAAATTTTTGGGTCTTTTTTTCCCGGATTTTCCCTTTTAAAAATGAAACATTTTCAGCTAAATCGCAGTTTTTTGGAAGAAAAAAAAAAATTTAAACATTTTCACAGCCTAACCCCAAAAAAAAATTTTTGAAACACCGTGGGGGTCCCCATTACTCCCCTACCCCCTGATATAGTTTCCCTTTAAAGGGGGGTTTAAATTTTCCCAAAATGGGGTCCTTTTTAAAGGGGGGTTTATTAAGTTTTAGCACCTTTGGGGAATTTTGCAAACCTGAAATGGGGGCCAAAAAAAAAACGTAATGAAAATGAGCCCCAGAGACCGGGAGGGGCTTTCCCCCCTATCTAAGCTTTTTGGTTTTAGCCAAACGCGCACTAGGCCCCCATATGAAATATCCTAAAAACGGCAGTTTTTGGGGGGAAATTTAAATTAAGTTGCTTTCCCGATCAATTTACTGTAATTTTTGTGAATAAAAGATAAAAATTTAAAAACGCCAAAAAAGTTTACATTTTGGGCATTTAAACCCCCACTTTGCTTTTATTTTCCCGTGAAACCCAATGGGGTTTTTAAAAAACTTCCTAAAAGCAGTTAATAATACTTTAAAGGGGGGTAGTTTTTTTAATTAAGCCCCCTTTTTGGGGCCCCGCCCCCCTAACAAAACAGCCAATTTAAAAATTTACGTTTTAAAATGGGCTGGGGCTCTAAAAAATTTTAAAATTGCAAATTTTCCCTTGAAAAATTTTAAAATTATACTAATTTCTAACCCAAAAAAAGTCGTAAAAAAAAAGACATTAAAAAAATTATGCCAACCTAAAAGTATACAAAGGTAGATGGGTAATTCTAAAAATAAATTTTAGTGGAAATTTAAATATCTGCCTTTTCATGCAGTTTGAAATTTGGGGAAATTTTCAAATTTTTCCAAAGATACTTTATTTTTTCACAAATTTAAACCCAAAGGGCTTTTTTTGGGCCAAAATTTTTTTACAATTTAATGCACAATGTGCCAAGAGAAAACATTCTCTGAATCACATGGATAGGGTTTAAAATGTCAAAAAGTTTTTTCAAATAAAGTGACAAGCCAGATTTCAAAAAAAGGGGCTCGTCCGAAAGGCCAAAACGGCCCGGCGTTAAGGGGTTAAATTTACCAGAGGTCAGAGGTCATTGGGCCCGGTTTAAATTTTGGGGACTTTTGCCTTTTTAAAAAATTTTGCATGCCGGGTGATGCTATGTAGCTGGGGCGAGGAACCCTGAGTTGAACCTGCTATCAAAAAGGGACAAAAGCCAGTCCCCAAAAGGCCCCCTGCAGCCCCAGAGGGAAAAATTCAACAGAGACAGGGCAAAAAAACGGGGGACACACGGAGGCCGGGAAAATTTCCCCGGTCCCCAGGCAAAAGGACCTGGCATGAACCGTGATACACAGCACCACCTCCCCTTAAAACAAAAAATTTTTAGAGGGTTTTGCAATCAATCATTCCCCAAAAAATCAACTCCCTAGGTGCAGCATGGTCACTGATGGGGCCCCAAAAGTAGTTTGAAAATAGTTTTTAAAAGCAATTTGCCTCATCCGGGCTTTTGCCTTCATAGGTTTAACTTTGGGGTTTAACGCATGAAGGGCCTTTTTTATAAAATGATCAGCATGAAAAATTCCAGGCTGGCCCCCCAAAAAGCTCTCCCCCTAAAATCAAAACCCCTTTCCCTTTTTTTCAAGAAAAATTGGGAAACCTGCCCCCACCACGGAAAAAAAAGAAACTTCTTGACCCAAAAAATTTCAAAACTTTACCCTGAACAAAACTCGGAGGCCCTTTAGGGGGCCAAATTTCCCCCAAAAATACACTGGCCTTTTTTTAATGACAACAATGAAAGGTCCCCCGAAATTCTCAAAAATTCCGGGAAAAAAATTCACCTGGGAAAAAAATCAATCAATTTAATTTTTTAAAAGGTTTTGAAAAGGGAAAACCCAAAAATCAAAAACCCAAAATTACCCTATGGTAGTTTTTAAACCCCTTTTTTTTTTTTGGGGGAACAACACACCCTATCTCCTACCTTGAACTTGTGTGACCCGTGGAAATCAGCCTTATGTTTTTGGCCAAAAGAAAGCAGTGAAAAACTACAGCCCTATGAACCCTTTCCCTTTAAACTTATTTTTTAGCTTCCCACCCTCCCGTTTTATTTGGGAAAATTCAAAACCCAGACTATAACTAAAAATTGAAGGGGCCTTGGGGTAAAAAAAACCCTCATTGCAAAAAAAGGTTAAAAAAAATTCGTGGGGGCATACCAGAGTTTTGTAAAAGCTAAACCTTCCAGGGCAAAAAAACTGACAACAATTGGAAAACATAACATCTTTAGTATAGCCCTGGGGTCTTTTTCACCCTCTCATTTTTCACCCTTTTTGTTGGGTTAAACCTAAAAAAGTTCAAGCAATATCCAAATTAGCAAAGAAAGGTTTTCCCAAATTTTTGCAACAAATTGTTGAATCCCCTTTTTGAAACCCCAAAATTTTTACGTAACCCAGAACTACAAAAATATTTTGGACAAAATCAGGAAAAAACCCTATTTGGGAGAAAAAAAATTACCCAAAATTTTCTTTTCCCCCCCCAAATAAGGAAAAAACCCCAATAAAAAACCCCAAAAAAGTTCCCTCCAAAAGGGCCCTTTTGGGGGTGGGTAAATGGGGGTTAAATGATTTTTAAAGGGAAAAAAGGTTTCTTTTCCTTTTTAAAATTGGGAGGGGGCAGATACACACACTACAAAGAACTCTCCCCCTTTTTTCCCCCTTCATGCGCCACCAACAGACCGAGACAGGAACTTCCCACATCTTAGGACAAAACCAAATTTTTGACATCTAAACAACATAAAACTAAGAAAGAACAGCCGACTTAAGATTCTCAGGGACTAACAGGAGCAGAGCAGGTTTCTTCAGAGAAGCCTGAGACTGAACCTGCAACAGTAAATTAGAAATCTCCTGCAGCTATCTCTTCATGATGGGAGAAGGTCCAAAAGCCTCCACATGCTACTGAAGGAAACAGAGACAGTGCATCTGCATTTAGGTTTTGGAAACCTTCCTGGAAGAAAATAAGATCAAACCTAGAAAAGAATGGGACCGATCTAGGTTGTGCCATGAAAGACATGTATCACCTATGCACTGCAGATAGCCTGCGGATAGGACTTACACAACATTGAGGAGCATTGGATCATTCTGCCCACAAATGTGTTTCAGTTCATCAATATGTTTGGGACGTCATGTGTGCACAGCCCTCTTCGGGTCATGTCATAGCATCTCCATAGAGATAAGGTCACATTGCCCCATTCTATAGATCATTAAAAATTACATCCCCTGAAATGTAGACCAATAGTTTTTGTTACAGGTAATTTAACTTACAATCTAGGTATCTACTTGGAACAAGTGCTGTGTCCATTTGTGTTAGCCTTACCATCCTATATCAGAGACTCTATGGGCGACATGTATGATTTTTGGAGCCCAAGCGCCATTTTTTATGCGCACATTAGTAGTGTAGAAAGCGCCTGAATCTATGAACCTGTTCTACTGCGGGTCATAGATTTAGCACTTTCTAGCACTTTCTAGCTATAAAGTGAGAATTCTGGCTCAGGTAAACCACTTTTTCTTTTACTCCATAGTGTATATCTACATATTATGTAACTAGAATGGGCATTTGACATTCAGGACTCTGGGAAAGGTGGGTGATTTTTTCTCTCTCTCACACTCAGTGATATATCCTGCAGATTATTACAGATCTGCAGAACAAAACTATACACTTTATCCTTTTATGTTTACATGGGACTGCTCAATATCTCTCTCTGCTGCAGGACCACTGATTACTGTCAGTAAATGCAGCAAACCCCACACCGCACACGATATTGCTCTCTCTCTCTCTCTTTCTCTCTCTCTTTCTCTCTCTCTCTCTCTCTCTCTCTCTCTCTCTCTATCTCTCTATCTATGTCTATCTCTCTCTTATACCTGCGCACTCCCATCCCACAGCTACTCCTTCTGATGCACGTTCCCGAATACGACCGGGGGGCAGGACCTGGGCGTAACCCGACCGGAGCTCTCTCTCACTTCCAGAAATTAAACAAACGGCCCACTCTCTTAAACCATAGCACTTTGCTTATGGTAACCAAAGGCCTACAAGCTTAGATTTTTCGTCCCCACCTCTTGAACTATGATCTTTGAAATGAAAAAACCCCTTGTGCTCAGCTCGGGTGGCGAGATCATGTGACGTAATTGCGCCACCCACATGATCACTTTGTGCCGGCGCCTGCTGTCAGGGCAGCACTTCCTTTGAATGCTCGGGGCGGAGGGCCCGTGCGTTCAGAAACAGGATACGTTGGGCCCCTCAGCTTCGCACCCGCCGCAGTGAACTATTATGTTCACTGCCGGCGGGCACAGGAGCGGCACTACCGGGGTAGCAGACGTGGTAGCGGCTACGTCTGCTACCCCGGTAGTTACACCCCTGCTCACAGCTATTATGAACCTTCCTAAATCTTGGCTTACCTCGAGTGGGCAAGGAACATATAGATGTGGTGCCTGTAAGGCATATTATAACAATCAGGTAACTAAAAACTTCGGCATAACCAGGACAAATAAGTCATATAAGCTGCTGTGGTTCTTAAACTGTAAAACAAGAGGTGTGATTTATAACTATAGCTGTCCTTGCTCACTGTCATATATGGGGAAGATGTGTAGGGAATTTAGATAACGAATACTTGAATATTTTGGGAACATTGAGAACCAACTCGATACCCCAGTAGCCTGTCATGTGACCAAAATACATAGAGGGAATATATCTGCCTTGTTCTCACTGTACTGGAAGCAGTTAAGCCAAATAACTGGAGGGGTGACTACAAAAGGAAAATCCTGCAAAGAGAAACACAATTCATTTTTTGCCTGAAAACTATAAAACTTCAGGGTCTTAATGATAGAATTAAATTTTTTGCGAATCCCTACACTATTAAAAATAAAACCACAGAAAAAAATGGGACATAAATTACCAAAAAACTACAAATCTACAGTTACTGCTCAATGGCTGGAAGATACACTGAATCCCGGAAGCAGGCGTCTCTGGCCCATATGCTGCATGGGAAAGATATAGCAGGTGCCAGTCATTAATGAGCAAATGCTCTAGATACCAGTTCACACAAGCATGCAAAAAGCCACAGTATAACACATAGGGAGACTGCACAAATGCAACAATACCGATGAAATTGCATATAGATAAGGCAATGCAAAGGGTAACGCCATTCATACAGACACCACATGCTGGGTTACAGCCAATAACGCCCATAATATTCAAATGGGCAGGCTGCCCAGCACTTAATGGTTATTGGCACACTAGCCGTTATAGGCCCCACAACGATGGTTTTTGCACACTGAGGAATTTGGTAACTACCAAAGGAAACGTGTCTGGGTATTTTGTAAGTTCGTTCTTATTTATGGTCACCGATTTACTTTTCATAGAAATAGGGAATCTAGTTTAGGAGATTAGTTACGTAGGATCGTTCTTTTCAGGACGCTTTTGCTGCAAGGGATTTCTGTTAGGGCAATTTAGGTAGTGAGGAGTTAATAGGCTATATTGTCTTCCTTATTTTTGCCCGTATCCCTTTGCTCTATGTGAACATAGAATCTTTCTCCTAAGCGGATTACTATCCCTGGTGACCAGCGATCATCGTGGGAGGTGCGGTAAGCCCCTTATTTGGTTTTGATCATATTCTTTTGGAAATTGTTTTAATGTATACCTATTAAAAGTTACATTTTATTGAAATATCTTTCCTGGTATACATGAAAGACAGCAGCAGGGTTGTGATAAGCTACAGGTACGGATGACACAACATCTGTCTCTCTGATGAGTTTGCATGTCCTCATAGTGATGGGCTACGATCAGTCTATGGGGATAGAGAGTATGGGCGACATCTATGTACTGGACTGTGCCAGTATTCTGTCGTGATTAGAGGCAAAAAATCTGCCGTAGCCCTGTTCTATAGATGTGTGAACAGTCGTACTCCAAACTTTGGCGCAATCTGCGCCGGCCCCAATATTTTGTAATGTGTCGAAGATGTGGGGTGTTAGGGGGGCGTGTCACACCAGATTCATAGGATTAGATACACTTATGAATGTGGATTGCAAAACTAGGCATATAACCAGACCAATTTAATAGTTGTCTGCCTGAGTCCACAGTTGTCATAGTGGAACTAGATTTGCCATTTGGGCAAAAAATAGCAATTATTTTGCAACTTTTACCACTAAAATAATTGCAAACAAATTTATGCTAATTATCAAACTATATAAATTTAAATAATATAAGTTAAATATAACATTATATTATAGAAAAATCAGTAAATGATATAATAGACAAAAATCTAAAATTAAATCCTATAAAATGTATATAAAATTATATCATCTAAAATTGTTTTTAAATGTTTTGTTTTCTAAAAAAACCTATTTTAAAAATTAATACCTAAAATTGCATTTTTTTCCAATGATCTGCCCAAAAACCCGGAAAAGTGATTTTGGAGTTAAGAATTAAAAATTTTAAAAAACCCCTCGGGCAAGAAAAAAATTAAAAAAAAGGCCAGCAGGAATGTTTGGGGAATTTTTGGCCCCAAAGAGAAAGATTTTAAATCCCCCTTTTATAATGGTTTCCCCCCGGGAAAAAAAATTCCTTAAAATAAAAGTTAAAAAGATTTTGTGTTTTTTAAAAACCTTTAAAAAAAAAATGTATTTATTTCAAAATTTGACAAAAAAAGGAATTAGTAATCCCTTTTAAAAATAAGGACTAACAATTTTTAATTTTCCCAATTTTAAAGTTTATGTACTCAGTTTTTGGCGGGTTTCCCCTTTATTTTATATTAAGAACAAAAATTTGGTTTTAATGGTATAATTCCAATTTAATTTTTAAATTTAAAAATTAAAATTGTGTACCAGTTTTTTTTTTTTTATTTTAAAAAAAACCTTAATCCGGGAGTAGGGGAAAATTTAAATTTTGGGGGGTACCCCCCCTTTTCCCCACATCAAAATTCCGGGGGGCCGCCTTCGGGAAATTGTGGGCAAAACGCTTTACAAAAGATTCCGGAAGGGGGCCGGGCAAGGTCCCCCCTTTTTATTTCTGGCCTCGAGATGGTTTTTGAGATTACCAAAAATTTAAAATGAATGTTTGGGAAAAGGAATTAAATTGGCCCCTTTCCCCCCGTTTTAAAGCTTTTTAAAAAAAGGGGGCCCCGGAATACGCCCCTTGGGTGCTTGATGTTCGAAATTCCCCCATCTTTCCCTTTAAGGGATTCCCTTAAAAAAGCAAGGGGATTTTTTTTTTCCCCCGGGAATTTTTAGTTTGGTTTTTGGGTTAAAGGGCTATTGTTTTTAAATTTTTTATTTTTTGGGATCAGTTGGCAGTATGTATTTTAAATTTGTATTTTAGGAGTTTTATCCCCTTTTATAAAAATAAATTTTTAATACCCTTGACTTTAAAAGGGGGGGCGGTTTTCGGGAAATTTTTGGGGCCTAAAACGGAAGGCTATTAAAATTTTTGGTATTTTTTAGGTAAATGGGGTTTTTCGTTTTTTTAAATATATTTTTTTTAATTTTTTAAATAAAATAAATTTTTTCTAGTTTGGGTTTCCAAAAGCTTTTCTTTTTGGGTTTTTTGGCAATTAGTGGGAAGGGGGCCCCCCCTTTTTTAGAAAAAAGGGGGCCCAAAATTAGGGGGCCTAACCGGGAATTAGGGTTTTTGGGGAGCCCCAAGAAATCCCCTTCCTGTTTCTATTTCAGTAGGCTTGCAGGGTTGGTCCCTTTTTTTTTTTTCTCGGGAAATTAGGGGTTTCATTTGCCCTTTAGGGAAAATTTGTTGACTCTAGTGAGAGGAAGAATCAGTAGGACCCCCGCCTTGAGTTTCATTTAAACAACCCCGTGGGGGGGTTTAAAGCATTTTTGATAAAAGGTGTAAACTAAGAATTAAAAGTTTTTCAAAATAATTCCAACGCCCTTTGTTTAAAAAAATTTTGGAAAAAATTGGGGGTTTTTTCCCTTAGGTGAAA
>JAODAL010002403.1:147500-150000 GCA_025379985.1 Phyllomedusa bahiana | reverse complement strand
AAACCCAAAAAAGGGGATTTCTTTAGCATGATTTTGATAATTTAATTTTTAAATTATAAAAATTGTCTTTTAAGATAAGCAATAAAATTTTTGGTTGGAAGGGAACGGACCCCCCCCAAATCACATAGCTTTTCATTTTTTGAAATTCCTACCAAAATATACACTGCCCCAAAATGGATTGAAATCTGTATTTTATTTACCTCTCCTTTCCCATCGACGTATATTTTTGGTAGTGATGGGAAAGCAACCCCCCATTTTCTTTTTCCCTTGTCACAGTTTTTATTTGCAGTTTTTTGGATGGGGGCCAGGGAAAAGGGCTCAGGGGGTGTAGCAAAGAGCCATTGTGATCCGCTTTTTGGGTTTCGTTTTTTACAGGGCTCCCCAGATTTTAGGGTGTTTGCTTGCTTTTAATAAAGCTGGGGCCCTTTGCAAAATTCCTTTTTTTTGAGTCGGAAACCCTTTCCCCGTTTATTCATTAATCGACCCAATGTTCCCCCCTTTTTTGATGCGGTCGATCGCCTGTCAAGTGTTTGACTGTTCTACTCAGATAAGAAGTTTCCCCGGAGAAAAAAAGATCTTAAAATCAGCAGCCATTTGGGGGGTTTCCCCGGGCTCTTTTTGTTTTTAATTCCTCTGAGGTTTTTGTTGCATTTTTTTCAAAGCAAAAGCTGAGATGGTTTCCAGCGGAGGGAGATTTTCCATTTTCCTTGATATATTTTTTTTCTAGTTTTATTTAACCACTTGAAACCAGACTTTTTTCCTTTTTTTTCATCTTTATAGTTTTGAGCAAATTGGGTTTTGGTTTATCGAGACCCAAATCGATAGTCGATAGTGGGCCCGTTTAACGAAAAGGGGTTTTTTCGATAGTGAGCGTCGATTATGAGCGTTTGGCCATTAAATTTCTAGGGGGAAAAAGGCAACAACGTTTCATTATTAAAACCCCAAAAAAGGGTGGAGAAGTAAAAATTAACACCCCACAACAGTCAAAGGTTATGTTTTCCTCTTGGGCCAACACACTTAGGTTAAAAAAGCACAAAAAAAAGTCACAGCCCTTCACAAACCCTTTTCTTGTACCATACCCTAAACCCTTAAAACCTGCACCCCCAAACAAATTAAAAAATTTTGCCAAAAGGGCATTGTTTTAAACCAATCTCTTACTTAAAGGGGGAAACATTGAATATCCCTGCCCTGGGCCAGCATGGACCCCAAAAATTTGCATGACCCCCACTTTTAAAAAAAAGTGCCGGAAAAAAAGGAGTTTTTTAAACCCACCTTTTTATTTGAACGGACTTTGCTATACCGCCCTGGGCCACAGCATACCCCCAAAAAACCTGCATGCCCCCCCACTTTAAAAAGTGCCGGAAAAAAAAGGTCTTTAACCCCACCTTTTTATTTATAAGGGACATTGACAATACCTGTCCTGGGCCACAGCATGACCCAGGGCCGGAGTTCAGTGGGGGGCTTTTTGAGACCCAGGCTGGCGCCCGGTCATCTTTTAAACAGCGGGTTTAAAAAATGCCCTAAATGACGCAGAAACGAAAAATGTCGTGTTTGAAGCAAAAGTGCGGAAGGGGAAAGTTTTAAGAACCCCACCCCTTCCCGTACACAGAAAATCCCGGGGTTTACGCTTGTCCCCCGTTTTGAGGGTGGAAAAATTGGCTTCATTTGGGAAAATTTACGGGTGGAAAACGCTCCTGTTACCCCCAGGGGGCCTTTTTTTTTGGGCATTCTTTTTTCTTTTTACTAACGTGCTGGGGGAAATGGTCTTGTATTTTGGGTTCCCCTGTCCTTTTCTCCTACCCCATGCCCCTTGAAAAACCCTACATTGGTCAATTTTTCCCTTTGTACCCCCTTTTTGAAAAATTTCGGGGGAATTTTTTTAACAGCTTTTTTGTACATGCAAGTTTTTTTAGTATTTTAAATTCAGAAAACACTTTTTTAAAAATGGGAAGGGAAATCCCACCATGTCTTTTTTTCTCTTTTTTATTGAAATTAAAGGGGTTGTTAATACGGGGTTTGATAGCAAATGTTAAAGATTTGCAAAAACAATTCTTTTTGAAAATATGTGTTTTTTAAAACAGTGTTCCCCCAAATTCCCTTTTTCTGACAGCCCCACCCCCCTTTGAGCCATTTGAAAATTTGGTGAAAACAAATGTCTGTTAGAAACAAATTTTTTTAAAATAGGCCCTTTTAGTATAGCTCCTTTGTCCCCAGCAAAATCCCCCCAACATTCAAGTTTTTTTCCCTTAGCCCCCTTTGGGCCCAATTTTTGAAGAACAAATGTTCTTAGAAAAAACTTTTTTTAGAATAGGACCTCTGAATAGCTGCATTAAGAAAAAATCCCCCAAAAAAATTTCCCAAAGCATGCCCTTAAACCACTTTGGAACAATTGTGAAGAAAAAATGTCTGTTAGAAAAAACCATTTTTTTAAAATTTGGCCCTCTGGGATAGCTGCATGTCAAAGAAAAAATGCCCCAAAAATTCAAAGCATGACCCAAGA
>JAODAL010002403.1:0-140000 GCA_025379985.1 Phyllomedusa bahiana | reverse complement strand
CCGTTTTAAAATTTTTCCTTTTTTTTTCCTTTGGGGAAAAAAAAGGGGGGGAAAAAGGGTTGGGCCCCCCCTTTTTTTTTTTTTTTTTGGGGGGGGGGTTTCAAACCCCTTTCCCCGGGGTTTCCCCCCCCTTTGGGGGCCCCCGGGGGGGGGTTTTTTGGGGGGGGTTTTTTCGGGTTTTTTTTTTTTTGGGGGGGCCCCCCAAAAAGGGGGGGGGGGGGGGGGCCCCCCGCCCCCGGGGGGGGGGGGAAAAGGGGGGTTTTTTCCCGGGTTTTAAGGGGGCCCCACCCCGGGGGGGGGGGCCCCCCCGGGGGGGAAATTTGGGGGGGGAAAAGGGGGGGTTTTCCCCCCAAAAAAGGGGGGGGGGGCCCCCCAAAAAATTTTTTCCCGGGGTTTTTTTAAAGGGGGGGGTTGGGTTTTTTAAAAAATTTTTTCCCCCCTTTTGGGGGGGGGGCTTTTTCCCGGCAAGCGCCACGTCAGGGGTGTTGAAACCACATCATTTTGTGTGCTTGACAAGGGAGCATAGGGCCGATTTGGCGGTTTGGGCATCATTCTTGGATCAATATAACGAGCGGTCCCTTATCATCGGGAAGGAGGTGTCCAATCAGGAAATGGATATTTTCATGGACGCAGCGGGCAGCACAGGCTTTGGAGCCATTTGTGGGAACAGTTGGTGTGCGGGCCCTTGGCCGTCCACATGGGTGACGTCGCCGTTGATAAAGAATTTGGCGTTTCTGGAGCTTTTTCCTATAGTGGTGGCAGTGGAACTATGGGGGGAGAGGGTCAGAGACAGGAAGATCCATTTTCATTGCGACAATTTGGGGGTGGTGCAGGCTATCAACAACTTGTCGGCGCATTCACCCCCGGTGGTGAGGCTGCTCAGGTTATTAGTGCTGCGTTGTTTGGAACTGAACTCATGGGTGGTGGCAGAGCATGTGCCGGGTGTCTTGAATGTTGTGGCTGACTCTCTTTCTCGATTGCAGTGGGAGCGGTTCAGGACCCTGGCGCCGTCAGCGGCGGAGACGGGAGAGGTGTGCCCCAGTCATCTCTGGAACGTGGCCTAGGAGATGCCGACCGGTTGATTTAGGCTTCCCTGTCAGGTGGGACTTGGGTGGCCTACGACAGGGCCTGGGAGTTTTGGGGGAACTGGCTGGTGGGGTTTGGCCCAGTTAGGTCGGAAGAGGATAAGGTGGGGGCATTGTTGTTCCTTCTCGCCCACATTCATGGGCGGGGGTGGTCCGCTTCCAAGGTTAACAGGTTTATGGCTTGATTGGCGTTTGGATTTAAGTGGCGGAGGAGATGGGACTTGACAAAGGATTTTGTAATCACTCGGGCGTTGAGGGGTTACAGGCGTGGACGTGGGTCTAGGGATACTAGACGCCCAGTGGTGTTTGCATTGTTGGAGAGGTTGGGGTGTGAGTTGGAGTCTGTGGCTTCCTCTACGTTTGAAGTGGCTTTGTTTCGATTGGGTTTTTCTTTGATGTTTTTTGGGGTCTTGCAGGTGGGTGAGTTGGATTCCCCGAGTCGGCTGCGGGGTGGGGGCCTGAGGGCCTCAGATGTTTGGGAGCAGGGGGAAGCGGTGGTGTTCGTACTCCGTAAGTCAAAACGGATCAGGAGGGTAGGGGCCGGGTGGTCAGGCTGGGGGCGGTTCCAGGGTCTCCAATGTGCCCGGTGCGGTGCTTGCGGGATTTTCGTGGGAGATGCAGGTGTGTTGTGGGCCCGTTGTTGGTGTACGAGGATGGGACGTTTCTGTCCCATTTTCAGTTCACGACGGGTCAATTCTCCCCACACTCGTTTCGCGTAGGTGCGGCAACGGAGGCGGCGGGGTGGGGGCTCCGTCCGGAGCCGGTCCGGAGGATTGGTCATTGGGAATCCGACATATTCCGGTTGTACGTCTGGCCGCAGTTGGTCGCGCTGGAGATGCGTTGATGGGGATGGGTTGGGGGGCGGGCGTTTGGTATTGGTTTGGTTGTTATTTGTGTGTTTTGCTTCCATTTAATTCGCTCCCCCTGTTTGGTTTGGATCCTCGGGCATTCTTTCATGCACTGGGGCGTGGAGAGAGCGGACGTTCGGCCGGATGGACGTCAGCTTGGCTTTTCCCGGGACGTGGCGGTGGTGTGGTGGATAGGACGGCGTGGCCTGAGATGGCTTGGGGCTGTGCCGCAATTTCTTCGGTTCGCGGAGTGGGACCGGCCTCCCGACGTGCTAGTGCTGCATACTGGTGGTAACGATTTGGGGTCCTTGACGTCCCGGGAATTGGTGCAGAATATTAAGTATGACCTGTTGAGGTTATGGTCCTCCTTTCCGGCACTGGTGATAGTGTGGTCGGACATTGTGTTCCGTCATCATTGGCGGGGGGCCAGGTCTGTGGAGTGCCTGAACAGGGCAAGAGTCAAAGTGAATAGATCGGTGGCCAGGTTTTTGGCCCAGAACGGAGGGATTTTTGTCCGGCACCTCGAGTTGGAGTCGGGGGAAGGTAAATTTTGGAGGTCGGATGGGGTTCACCTCACGGCTGTGGGGTTGGATCTTTGGGCCCTTGGCCTCCAGGAAGGCATTGAAAGGGCGCTCGGTTTGGTGAGCGGCGGGCATGCATGAGGTGTCATGGCATGCTCGCGGTGGCG
Organism: Phyllomedusa bahiana; assembly: GCA_025379985.1. Taxonomy (NCBI): domain Eukaryota; kingdom Metazoa; phylum Chordata; class Amphibia; order Anura; family Hylidae; genus Phyllomedusa; species Phyllomedusa bahiana. The sequence goes on along the minus strand of JAODAL010002403.1, from coordinate 137,379 downwards.
GTTGACGGTCTTGGAGTTGTGATCAACAAGGTGGTGGAGGGCGTTCTTTGGGGTAGGATTTCCTCAGGGTAACTAGGACGACCCGGCGAAGGTGGGTTCTTTCGGGGTGTTATCCCTAAAGAGCAAAATTGGATGAGCCATAGAGTATGGCTTCTGGGCCCCCAAGCCAGTGGAGTACGGCTGGGAGTAATGGTGGTTTTTGTCCCTTCAGGGATTTTGGTCGCCGGGTCACTTTAGCTCCAAGGACCTCGCCCCCTTAACTGGTTGTGGTCGGTTGAAAATAATGTTGGTTTGGCCGCTGGTTAGTCGGTCTGCAGGTTGTATATAAATATATATGTATATTGTGAGGCGCGGGGTTTGGAAATATTTTGGTATGGGTTATTTGCATATATATATTTATATACCGGGTTTAAAATTATATTATATTTATATTTTTTTTTATATAATTTATGTTGTATTGTTAATAAAACGGCTGTTGTGGCCAATTTAATCCCAAAAAAAGCTGGTGGTGGTGTCGTTATTGGGATTGGTCGCAGTAAGCAGTTTTGGGAGGGTGGAGGTATGGTGGTGGGTTTGAAAGGGTAGGACGCACATACTCAGCGTTGCCCTGGGGTCAAGACAAGTAGTGAATTGAGCTTCCTACCATCATATGTACTGCAGTTGTCATTACAGTTAAAATCAGTCAGCAGTGTTACAAAAAGTCTCTGTGTAGCCCAGACCTAGATGACACCTGGACAAAGGGGGAACTACCGGGGTAGCAGACGTAGCAGCTGCTATGAGGCCCGAGTCCTTAGGGAGCCTGGGACAGGCCCCCTAAGGACGTAGGCCCCGTAGCAGCTGGTACTACCTCTGCTACTCCAGTAGTTATACCCCTGGGCCTGGCCAGCAATGAACTTTACAAATATTCACTGCCGGCGGGCCCTGTGTCCTGAGCGTTCAGACTCAGGACTGCCCGGTCTTAGCTGCTGGCTCTCCACTCTACTTATCCGCCTAGTATGTCTAAGGCATTAGGCATTAAGCCTACCACAGTGCTGATGTGGGCGCCGCAATGACATCATATCATCGCACCGCCCATGCCGGGCTCAGAGGCTGGCCAGCCGCTCATCACGACGGGGGATTGTGAGACAGGTGACTTAGTTCTTTCTTATTTTTTAACACTAATGGACCCTAAGCCTGCCTAAATATATAGGCCCCCTATATCCTACCCCTATGCCTGCCTATCTATATGGGGCCCCCTATTACCTACCCCTAAGCCATACTTGCCAACTTTTGAAAGTGGAAAAGCAGGAGATTAGAAGGGGCCGCGCGCTCTGCATAGCGTCACAAATTTTTTTACATGGCCACGCCCATCTTGTTTGCGACCACACCCCTTTGAAAAAGCCACATCCACTCCACCTATCTGCATAATGGGTCTGGAAGAAAACCTGGTTGTTGCCCCCACTAGCCAGGTAGCTACCTTTATCCAGGTAGTGCCCATTATAGCCAGGTAGTAAGCCCCTATAGCCAGGTAGATGCTCCCTTACAGCCAGGTAGTGCCCCTTACAGCCAGGTAGATGCCCCTTACAGCCAGGAAGATGCCGCCTTATAATCAGGTATATGCCCCCTTGTAGCCAGGTAGATGCCCCCTTGTAGCCAGGCCGTGCCCCCTTGTAGCCAGGCAGTGCCCCCTTGTAGCCAAGTATTGCCCCCATTAGTCAGGTATTGCCCCCTAAGGCCAGGTAGTGCCCCCTTGTAGCCAGGTATTGCCCCTGGAAGCCAGGTAGTGTCCCCTTGTAGCCAGGTATTGCCCCCATTAGCCAGGTATTGCCTCCATTGGCCAGGTATTGCCCCCATTATCCAGATATTGCCCCTTGTAGCCAGGTAGTGCCCCCTTGTAGTCAGGTAGATGCCCCCATTAGCCAAGTATTGCCCCGTGTAGCCAGATATTGCCCTTTGTAGTCAGGTAAATGCCCCCATTAGCCAGACAGTGCCCCCCATAGCTAATAAAAATAAAATAATAAAAACGACTTACCTTACCAGGCTCCCTGCAGCGCGGCCAGGTCCGGAGGCTGCCGACTGAGTAGTCTCAGCGTCACAGGGGATGTGAGTACAGCCGCACGTCACACCCCCTGTGACACTGAGGTGTATGTACAGTGCACACCGGGCGCTGTACATACACGGGAGAAGGCAGGAGGGGAACGATCCCTCCTGCCTCCTCCCTGCACGAGCAGCTGCATGGAGCGTGCAGCTGCTGACTGACTCCGTGCAGCTGCAGACGCACAATCAGTGAGAGTCGCTGGGCGGGTGAGGCGGGCGACCTCGGTGCCCGTCTCACCTGCATTTAGGAGCGGCGCCAGAGCAGCTAACTCTGCCGGGGGGCGGAAGGTGCCCTCAATTAGCGGGAACCTCCAGCCAAAAACGGGAGAGTTGGCATTTATACCCTAAGCCTGCCTACCTATATGAGGCCCCCTATAACCTACCGAAAACCTTTTTGCCTATATGGGGCCCCTTATAACGTACCTAAATCCTGTAGCATCTATAGCCTATATACCTACCCATGTGTAGCCCACCTATAGTCTATCTAACTACCTACCTATTTGGGGCACACCTATATCAAATCTACCTATGTGGGCCGCATGTATAGCCTATATAACTACCAACCTATGTGGGCCTCACCTATAGCCTGCCTACCTAGCTACCTGGGGCCTAGCAACAGCCTACTTAGCAGCCTGAGGCCAACATACAGCCTACCTGGGGGCTACCTACCTAACTGGGGCCTAACTGCTGCCTACCTATGGCCAATCAGCCTACCTACCTAACTGGGACCTATCTACCTACCTGTGGACTAACGACTGCCTACCGAACTACCTGGAGCCTGCCTACCAACCTATCTAATGGATGGTCTACCTGCCTGGTAATATGATTCTGAGGGGTACAGGCCATAGCTGTAACATAGTCTCCAGGGGGTTTATCCTCTGTTCTTCACCTCTAGGAGATTTTGCCACTATGGCCTTTACCCACTTTGCCACCCCTGAAAAGTTTATAAAGAGGTGGGGGAAAGTGAGGATTGTAAGATATTTGTGTCCAAATCTGCAGTGGTGGCCAGGAGAAGTCATCATAGCGGTCTGGACGAGATGCAGAACTAAGGGAAAGTCAACAACTCATCTTAAATACATATGTCAGCAGCGCCTGTGTACAATGGAATCTACTACTATATGGTCACTGTATGGTGGTAATATGCAGTCTACAGAGCCTGTGTACAATGGTATCTACCACTATATGGTCACTGTATGGTGATAGTATACAGTCTGCAGAGCCTGTGTACACTGGTACCTATCACTAAATGGTTTCTATATGGCAGTAACATTGATCTTTGTATACTGACCTTTATTCAGTGATTTTATAGGGGTATTATTCAGTCACTATGTGGTGGTAATTTGTGGTCGTGTTCTAGCGGTATAATCAGGACCTTATGTAGTAGCATTATTGGTGATGTTTGGTAATGTTGATCTTGGTATAGTGGGATTTGCTTGGTAGCAGTATGATGGTGATATGTATAGTGAGGTATTTGCTCTGTGTATTATCTAGTAGCTACATGACTTATTAAGAGGTCCTGGTAAATGTTTGTGGTCAGGGAGGATGGAAAGAGGGGGGCGGGGCAGAGGTGGGGGCCATGGGAGGGGCCCCATCCAAAAGTTTGCTATGGGGCCCAGGTTTCTCTAGTTACACCCATGCACCTGGATATTACCATTCCCTCTGCCATTAAGATATGTCCCCATACATGTAACACCATCAGTGAGAGTTGGACAAAGCTCTTTGACAAGAGGAACAGTAACAGCCAATTGTTAATTTGTTCACACACTGGGAATAGAATGGCACAATTCAGATGTCTTCTCATGGGTAATACAAATATTAACTAAAACAAAATCTTCAGGAGAGGTGACAGGTTCTTTTGAATTGTTACATATTGTACCTGTGTCTGATCAGTGCGGTACTGACTTGTATATTCTTCAGCGTGACAGTACTTTGCCTATGTAGAACTGGTGTCGGATCGTCATATGGTCACTGTATGGCGGTATTATTGGTTATTTTAGTACTTGTATATTGGCAATGTACAAGTGTCACTGACCAAGTCATTAGACATTTCTATGTTCCACTTTGATTTATTTTCTTGCATTACTGGTGTGGTTTATATATTTAACCCCTTAAGGACACTGGATGTATGAGTATGTTCCAGGGTTGCTAAAGGGCTAAGTAGTGGGTACACGACACATTCCCGCTACATAGCTGCCGGGTGTCAGTTCCTAATTGCAGTAATCACCCAGCGGTTACAGTGCGGGATGGTGCTTTTGCCGTCCTGCGCTGTTTAGCCCTTTAGAAGCAGCGGCAAACATGGCCACGGTATCTAAATGAATGAGAAACTGTGATGCGTACTGTTCCTCACTCCAATCGGAGCCCCTGTGGTGAAATTACGGGATTCCAATAAGTTAATATGGCAGCTGGAGATCTTGTGAAGGCTTCTATCACCATGTTTTCTGTTTTACTACTTCCTACCTTGGACAGGAAGTAGTAAAACTGCCATCTTTACACACCCTAATGCATTGTATTACAATGCATTAGGCTGTATAAACGTTCCCCTAGTGGTGAAGTACCCTAGGGGCAGTCAAAGTTAAATTTAAACCAAAAAAAATGTTTTAATATGTAAAAATCTTAAAAGTTAATATCACCCACCTTTTTCCATTTCACAAATAAAAAAATAAAAAAAATAAAAAAGTTACACATGTTTGGTATCACCAGGGCTGTTGAATCGGTAAGCCAAAGCTCCAACTCCTCAATTTCCCTAACTCCGACTTCTTAGGGCTCATTCACACAGCTTATTTTGGTAATGATTTCAGCCGTATTGAGCGCCGTATTTGCGCTCCAATACGGCTGACATCAGTCCCAGGCATTACGGTAATCCACAGTTCTCATAGAGAACTATGGATTACGTCTCCTCTCCCCGCTCGGCGAATCTGCCTAGCGGAGAGAAAGTGACATGTCAATTATTTACGGGGTGTACGCGCCGTGAATAATGAATGTCTATGGGGCCGGCGAGCTGCCGGCCCCCCGCCCCGCACGGAAGCCGGCGTAATTGCGAGGCGACATCCGTCCCCGCAATTACGTCGGCAATAAGCCGTGTGAACATTGCCTTACTCTAACTCCCTCATACATGGCGCATGTTTAAGTGATAACTTTAGTGTAGTAAAATGGTACATACACTGACAAGCAAAATGGTAACAATGTTTTGAACTTTTGAATTACTGGCTCCGTATCTCACCATCCACTACAGCTCTGAACGTGAGACTACCATCATTGTATAGATAATCATCTTACCTATCATATACATAAATTTGACTTGCAATTATTAAGCATCTGCTTAGTTCTGCAGGTTCTTGTCATGTACCTGCATAGTTAGTGTTTTGCTCCTAAAAATCTGAATTTAATTTTTTATTATTTTGCTAGTATTTTGTTAATCCACCTTTGGCTTTCAACACTGCCTGAATCCTTCTCTGCATGCCCTGGATCAGATTCAAGCATGTCTTGACCAAAATCTGATCCCAGGTCTCTTCTACACATTCCCAATGTTGGTGCATACTGGACTTGGGTATAAATACAGCTTTTTCTTCAACCCTACCCACAAGTGTTAAATTGGGTTGAGGTTTGGCGGACTGTGGAGGCCAATACAGCAACTCTACCTCATTGTCACTGAACCATTCCTTCTCCAACCTTGACATCTGATTCAGGTCTTGTCCTGCTGGACACTATGTTGTCCTTTTCCTACCCATAGTATTAGAGTGTATGAAGTAACTCATCTTGTAGGCCACTCACATAGAGCTCAGCATTGAGATCAACAGTGATCCTGGTCAAGTATCCAACATCTTTGGCTGTGAAACATCCCCATATCATCAGGCTTCCTCCACCGAACTAGACAGTTTCTCGGTCCGTTAGCCCCATTGTTCCGAACCCATTTACACCAATCAGAGCCCGGTCTATTGATTTTCATCTCATTGCTCCAAATCATCCGCTTCCAATCTTCCTGTTTTCATACTTTTTTGCAAACCTGAGCCAACGCTTCTTATGACAAGATTGAAGTCGAGGCTTTTTCATCTTTTTTGGGCCATCATTCCAGTCCTGTGTCTTGCCCGGTGCTTGTATGGACATCTGTGATCTCACTCTTATGATGCATACGAGCCGCCTCCACTATCGTGTCTGTTGTGTTAGAATTGATAGACCTTGTGATGAACCAACTTGTTGACTCTGATATTTTGCCTGGACGTCACCTCTTGGCTTTGGACGGACTTCATTTTCATATTCTTTCAGCAGTCATGGCCTCACATGATGCAGTTTGGCAATTTTCTTGGCTGAGAGTCCGCTATCGATGAGCTGGATTATGCTGCTTCTCTTTTCTTGGAGAATCTCCTTCATGGCTTCTCGAACTAGTGACCTTTCACTTGGGAATCAGCCTACTAAAACACTGAGCTATTATGGAATGTGAGAACAGGTTGTAATTTGTAGTAACAAGAAGAAAAAGATTGTCCCACCAATAGGCTCAAAACAGTAACAACGCAGTTACATGAATCTGCAGAATTAAGCATATGCTAAATAGTTGCAGGTCAAAGTTACACTCTACACTAACTTGGGTTAGGGCAAAGCGGTGACCACAGGGGCAACATCTCTAACAATGTCAGGGTATAAAGGAATTGCCTCAGCCACAGTCAGTTTTGATGAATGGCTGAGCTCTTCTACTTCTTTGAAAGCAGGTGAAACATTTTGCTGAAATCTGGTCAATCTGTTTGCTATGGAAGCAGAATCTTTTCCCCTGCGGCAATGCTGTGCCTGCTCCATGTCATCCAAATACTTTTCAAAATTAAACTCCTCATCTGATGAGGCTGAAGATATGGGAGCAGTAGCACTGGCAAGACCCAATTCATCTTGTTCTTGGCACTGCATTGAACTGTACCAATTTATTAAATATTATATATTTATTATATATTGTCCGCAGCCCTGGGTATCCCTGTGTCTGAAAAAGTCCGATCTATTAAAATATAACATAATTTTATCCCATGGGCTGAACACTGTAGAAGAAGAAAAATTTCAAATGCCATTTCACGTCCTCTAAAAATTGGAATTTATCAAAAAACTCACAAACTGGTAGCAATAAAATGTACACTTCAGCCCACAAAAATTGCCGCCTCACTCAAGTCTGTAGATGTTAGTACAAAAAAGTTGTTGGTCGCAGAAAATAATGCCACGGCAGAAATTTTCAAAATCAAAAACATTTGGAATTTTTTTCGGTACCAAAACATAATGCAAACCCTACATGTTTCATATTGCCAGAATCGTATCAACCTGCAGAATACAGAAAACACATCATTTGTACCGGAGAAGAAAAAAAAAACCTGCAATCATGGCTCAAGTGTCTGTGGTGGTGGATCTGCTGGACCACCGCAAGCGATGGTGAAAGCCCACACCAGGGAGCGGAATCTAAGTAGGTCCCGGTTTTCACCAGAGCCCGCCACAAAGCGGCATGCACTTGCTGCGGCGGAAGTCTACCAGGTCGCTTCCACTGGCAGAACTTGCTTGCGGTGGCGGCCAAGGGTTGTCTGGTATGGGCGCTACATCGACGACCTCCTCCTTGTGTGCGATGTGGCGTCCATACCAGACTTTGTGGCATATGCCAATAATAATAGTGTTAATTTGAAATTTACTTTTGCTATCGAAAGGGAGAGTGTTTCTTTCTTAGACATAAGACTGATAGGCAGCCATAATCAAGGGGTCACCACGACACTATATAGGAAGCCGTTACATGGTAACACTACTTTAAGAGCAGACAGTTGCCATCCCAGTCACATCTTTAACTCTATTCCCCTGGGAGAGTATTACAGGGCACGGAGAGCCTGTACTGATAATTAGTGTTGAGCGATTGCGTTGGCTATCGATAGTCGGCCGCTATCGATAAGGTTTTTCGATAGTGAGCATCGATTATGCGCGATGACCATTAAAGTCTATGGGAGAGCAACAACACCTTCATTATTACACCCAAACAAGGCTGGAGAAGCTGAAATTAACATCCACAACAGTCAAATGGATACGTGCTACATCTTAGGCAACACACTTAGGTTATAAAAGTCACAGAAAAAAAGTCACAGACCATTTACTATCCCTGTCTTGTACCACAGCCTGACCCTGAAACCTGCATCACCCACAAATTAAAAAGTGCCAGAAGGCAGTATGATTTGAACCATCATGTTACTTGAACTGGACATTGAATATCCCTGTCCTGGAACGCAGCATGAGCCCCAAACCTGCATGACCCCCACATTTAAAAAGTGCTGCAAAAAGGAGTCTTTCAACCACCATTTTAGTTGAACTGGACATTGACTATACCTTTCCTGGGCCACAGCATGAGCCCCAAACCTGCATGACCCCCACATTTAAAAAGTGCCGGAAAAAGGAGTCTTTCAACCACCATTTTAGTTTCACTGGACATTGACTATACCTGTCCTGGGCCACAGCATGAGCCCCAAACCTGCATGACCCCCACATTTAAAAAGTGCCGGAAAAAGGAGTCTTTCAACCACCATTTTAGTTGAACTGGACATTGACTATACCTGTCCTGGGCCACAGCATGAGCCCCAACCCTGCATGACCCCCACATTTAAAAAGTGCCGGAAAAAGGAGTCTTTCAACCACCATTTTAGTTGAACTGGACATTGACTATACCTGTCCTGGGCCACAGCATGAGCCCCAAACCTGCATGACCCCCACATTTAAAAAGTGCCGGACAAAGGAGTCTTTCAACCACCCTTTTATTACTGGACATTTGACTATACTGTCTGGGCACAGCATGAGCCCCAACCCTGCATGCCCCCCACATTAAAAATGCGAAAAAGGATTCTTTCAACCACCATTTAGTTGAACGACATTGATATACCTGTCCTGGGCCACAGCATGAGCCCCAAACCTGCATGACCCCCACATTTAAAAAGTGCCGGAATATGGAGTCTTTCAAACACCTTTTTAGTTTCACTGGACATTGACTATACCTGTCCTGGGCCACAGCATGAGCCCCAAACCTGCATGACCCCCACATTTAAAAAGTGCCGGAAAAAGGAGTCTTTCAAACACCATTTTAGTTGAACTGGACATTGACTATACCTGTCCTGGGCCACAGCATGAGCCCCAAACCTGCATGACCCCCACATTTAAAAAGTGCCGGAAAAAGGAGTCTTTCAACCACCATTTTAGTTGAACTGGACATTGACAATACCTGTCCTGGGCCACAGCAAGACCCGGGGCCCCATTTAACAGGGGGTGGGGTTTGAAACCCCCAGTTGGCGCCCGTCATCAAATTAACACGCGGGTTAAAAGGCCCTGATGACGCGGGCAACGAAAACTTTTGTGCGAAGCAGAGTGCGGGGGCGGAATTGTGAGAACTCCACCTTTCCTCGTACACAGTAAATTTACCTGGGTACCCGCTTGCCCCCCCGTATGAGTGTGGAAAAAATTTTTAAAGCTTAAATTGGGGAAATACGGGGGTTTAAACGCTCCTGTTAAAACCCGGGTCCCCTTTTTATCTTGGCATTTTTTTTCCTAAATTTTAAACTCAACGTGCTGGGGGAAATTTGGCTTTTAAACTTTGTTCCTGTCCGGGGCCCATACCCAAAGCCCTCTGAAAAACCCAACACCCTGTTCAAGTTTTCCTGTACCCCCCTTTTTAACAATTCAGGGGAAATTTTTTTTAAACAGCTATTTTGTAAAATGAAGTTTTTTTAGTATTTTTAATTCTAGAAAACATTTTTTTAAAATGGGAAAGGAATCCCACCTTTTTCCTTTTTTTTCCTCTTTTTTTCATTGTTTTTAAAAATGGGTGTCTCAAAAAGGGGAAATTGATAGTTTATTTTAAAAGACCCTTTGAAAAAACAAGTAAATTTGGGCAATAGGGTGTCCATTAACAGTGCCCCTCCCAAAAATCCTTTTTTTTAAACAGCCCCAAACACCCTTGACCCAAATCTTGACAATTGTGAAGAACAAATGTCGTTAGAAAAAAAATTTTTTTAAAGAAAAAGGACCTGAAAGTAAAAACTGCATGTCCCCCAGAAAAAAAGCCCCCAAAAATTTTCAAAGCATAAACCCTTGACCATTTTTTGGTAATTGTGAAGAACAAATGCCCTTTTAAAAAACAACTTTTTTTTAGAATAGGACCTGTAGTAAACTGAAAGTAAACAGAAAAAATCCCCCAAAAAAATTTAAAGCATGCCCCTTGAGGCACTTTGCCAATTGTGAAGAAAAAAAAGTCTTTAGAAACAACATTTTTTTATAATAGCCCTTTGTAGTATTGCTGCTTTTCAAAGCAGCAAGCCCAAAAAAATTAAAAAAAGGGAATCCCGCCACAAATTAAAAATTGTGAGGGAGAAATCCCCTTTTAGAACCCACTTTATTTTGTTACAAAAGGCCCATAAATTTTTGTTTGAAACTAAACAGCTAAAATTACCCCAAAAAATATAAAAATGACTTCCCCCAGCCACTATTAAAATTGTGAGGAAAATCCCACTTAGAACCCACTTTTCTGTTCCAAAGGCCCATAAATTATTGTTTGAAATCTCCAGCAACTTGACCTAAAAACCCATTGAAAATTTGGCAAAATTTCCCTTAAGAAAAAAGTGAGAAATGGAATACAGTGTTTTCAAAAACCCTTGCTTCCCTTTTACAGTCCCTCCCCAGCAAAAACCAGAAAAAAGAACTGTTGGGAAAAAGAAAAAAAAGCAGTAAGAAATGATCTTTTTTTAAAAAAAAAGTATTCAAGAGGACCATTTCTTTTTAAAAGGGGGAATGTAAAGTAGACGGGCAACAAAAAGGGTGACCTCGGCAATTTGGGCCACAACATAAATCAGAGATCCATTCCTATTCATTTTTGATGAAAGTCAAACGATCCACATTATCTGTGGAAACCCCGGATGCTTTATGTCGGTAATGACTCCTCCACTGGCTGAAGGTCCGCTCAAAATGACGCTGGCTGCGGGGCAGGAAAAAACAACCTCAGGGGCCGAAAACCCAAACCCGGGGCCAAATTCGCCCATTTGGATACCCAAAGTCAATTGGCCCGGGAAACAAAACCCAAAAACATCGGTGTTGAAAACGCAAAATAGTCGTGCACCCATGACCCTTAAGCTGATCCTGGTTTTTGGGATTTTGTGCCCTGCTTTTGCATGCTTTGGGTTTGAGGTGGTAAAAAAAAGATTCCCAAAGAGGGTCACCCATTAGGCTTCTGCCACCTTGCCGCTGTTTGCCGCAACCCAAATTGGCACCTACTGCGTCCGTCCTGAGGGTTTTTCCACCGTGAAATTTTTTGGGGAACGTGAAGCAAAACGAAACCCAAAAAGTCTCCATTTGATCAATCAGCAAGGTCTCCTTTTTTCCGCTTTTTACCCCCTCTTTTTGTTTTTGGTTTGGAAGGAAATTTGGCAAAATTTTTTTTTTTTGAAACCCGGGTCCGGGAGGGGCCACCCAGAAACCCTTTTGTTCATTTTGATGGCCTTTTTGCGAGGCCAGTTGGGGGAAAATTGGAGCATCCAAGCACCATGTGAGAGATGGGCCCTTGATTTCCCAAGCCTCTGGGTCGAGGGGCACTAAAAACTATCTTCCTCATCTTCCTCCTCCGCCTAAAATTTTCCGCCAACCTTTTTCCCCAAGGCAGGGAAACGTGGGTAACACGGTGTCTGGGAAAATCCCTCCCCTCCTCCCCTCCCCCGGGCCCCCCAACCCCAGCTTCAACACACCCTGATTTGCCTGAGATAAATGAAACCCGAGGCTTTTGGGCCAAACCTTGCACTAGCTCTGGCCCCCCAAAACCACTGCCAAAATGAAGCCCCGATAAAATTGTAAAAACGGGTGGGGGCCCCCTTGTGGTTTTTGACGGAGAGAAAGGCTCCGTGTCCGAAATCGGGTTCCGTCTCCTCCTCCGTCGCTGGCGGGAACCCGTTTTCAAAAGGGGCCCCAAAATCGTTTCCCGAACTAAGATCCCCCACAATCTCATGCGACAAGGGGATTGTCCGCACTGACCATTTTTTTGGGGTTCTTCAAAACCCGGGAAGGATGGTGCAAAAGCTCTTTCAAAAAGCCTCCACTCTCGGGGGTTCAAAAACCCCCAGGGCCAACCGCTGCTTGACAGGCCCTGGTCACTTTCGTAAATGCGAAAAATTCATTGGCTGCGCCACAATTTTCTGGAAACATTGGAGGGTGGAATTCCCCGCGGTTGCCACTTCCAAAAATAGAAAAGGTTGAAAGGGGAGGCCGAGCTGACGCTGGGAACGCAACCCCCGGCGGGGCAAGCCCGGTTTTTGAAGGCGGAAATTCGAACTCAGACCCCCGAGCCTTCTTTAGCAGGCAGTCCAGACCCGGAAACTCTTTAAGAAATTTTTGACGTCAAGGGTTTATGACATGTGCCAGGCAAAGATGTTTCTCCAGCCAAACCCATTTTAAGGGGGGGCCAGCAATTTTTGCCCTTAACGCACACCACCTTGGGCCCCACAAAAGGGTTTTTGACACCCAGCCAGCGCTCGGAATCTCGTTGCTTTGAGCCGCCACACTCCTGACCTGTGTTGGACGGGCTCCAGGGAAAATAAATTTCAACACGGCCCCGGTGTCTCTGGGCAACGTGATGCCACCCAAAGGGCCTTGGTGGGAAAAAGGGACTGCACCTCCCCGCGGTTTTTAAGAGCGTTTCGCCGAGCCTGAGACCACCGTCACCCCCCGGACATCCACCCACTTTACCCAGTGACTGTCACGATATATAGCGGGCCCTTTGGGCCGTTCTTTCTATCCATGTTTTCCGGGGGTGAAAATGGACTTTCCGGGCCAATGCAAAACAACGCGCTTTGAAATTTTAGGGTGACAGTTGGGTGGCCAAGGGGAGGGACGGCTTTTTTGGGCAAAGAAAAGCCCGCCCCGGCATCGGTATGGGGGGAAGCGAGGGCCATGACTGGGGGAACCCAACCCGTGTCCACCAGAAAAAAGGCAACAATTTTCCCAAGGGCCCAAAAACCGGCAAAAAACCCACAACAGGGGTTTTTTGGCCCTTTGGGGTGGTTTGGTTTAAAATGTTTTTTCTACTCCCAAACCTGGGAAAAACAAAAAAAAAGGGTGGCGTAGACTGGCCCCTGTACGGCAAGCAGGTCGCAAAATGGCGGGGGAGAAGGGGTAAAGGGTTGGGGCTCTGGTTTGGGGCTGGTTTTACTCCGGGGGAAAGGGGGAGGCTGGAAAACGGGGGCTGATCCCCGATCAAGACTCTGAGAGAAAAAGGGGGGCAGAGGAAAAACCTTGGTGGTGGCGGAGGAGGGGAGGCGGGGAAAAGGGTGTACAGGGGTTTGGGGGCCCGGCGTCGGGCTGGCCCCTTTTTTTGGGCCAAAAGGGTTTCCCTTTCCCTTTTACTCAGCATTCGCTGCATTTGAAATAGACATGTTTTGGGTTGGGGGTTAACCACTTTTAAAGGTTTTATTGCCCCTACTTATGCCCTTTTCGGCAAAGGCGGCATATGAAAATCGCTGGGGGAACGGGCTTTCCCAAAAGGGCCCCGGCTTGAAGGCTGGACCTTTTTGACGGGCGATAAGCGAGGGCGGGGTTTTCGCAAACCCTGGCTTTGGCGGGAAACAATCCCGCGGACCCTTTTGCGACCGCCCCTTTCCCTTTTTTTTGGCGGGACCCGTATTTACACAAACCCCCTCTCTTCCCTCCTCGTCCCCTGATTTAAGCGCCGCAAAACAAATTCGGGGGAAAAACCAGGATGGGTCCGCAATGTCGTTTATCCCTCATCATCAAAAAACACAGGTGACTTGGTTTGTCCTGACTTTCTGCATCCAAAGCTGCGGGGTACAAGCAAGGGGCACTGCAAGGGGTTTTTCCGACCCGCCCGGGGGTTTTTGCCGATTGACCGGGTTCCTTCACCTCCCCCGATTGGGAACAGTAACTGGGCGTCCCGAGCCCGCAAAAACATCCCCTTGATCTTTTTAACATGCCCCTTTTGACCCCAACCCCCATTTTTGTCCCTCAAAGAGGTCTTCAACAAAGGGTTATCCACAGTGGTTGGGGACACATTGACATTTGGGCTGGGTTCATTTGGGGGATGCGATAAAGGGTGATTATGACAATTTTTGGCCCTGACTGCGAGGACGAGGAGGTAAGAAATTCTAATGCAGGTTTTCATTAACCCCCTTAAGGGGCAATTGGGGACTTGTTCCCTTACTTAGATTCCAGGGGCCCCGACCCCGGGGATGACCGGGCCCGACGGTCCTGCAACTGACATCCGCTGGCATGGGGTGTTGTTGCCAGCACGGGAAAGGGGCAAACCTTTTTCTCGTACCCTTTACCTCCTTTTGCTACCCCCCCTTTTTCTCCCCTTACCCCCCTTCATTTCCTCCATGTTCAGAAATATAAAAAAATTTTAGAAAGGTTTTGGGAATAGTTTTGGAAAGTCTCCTATTAAAAAAAGGAAAAACACAGTAAATTTTCAAATCCCCTAATCAAAACAAAAATTTCTGGAAACAAAATTTTAAATTTCAAGGTGTCTATAAAAAATCTGGACTGGGGGGAAAAGTCCAAAAAAAAAACTTATCTGTTAAATTTTTGGGGATAATAAATGGTAATTTTTTTTCACCTTTCAATTCCCTGTGGGGAATATGAATTGGGTTTTTTTAAGAAATTTAAAGTAATCCGCGTCCCAAAGGGAAAAAGGTGGGGGCGCAAAAGTCAAAAAACAGTAACTGGTTTTTGTTTTTTTAAATAAACCCGGGAAATTTTTGCACCTTTCAAACACCTGGGGTTTAATATAGAATTGCAGTTTTAAGGGTTTACCCAAAATGCCGTCCCAAAGAAAAATTGCTGGGGGCCGCAAAAGTCAAAAACAATTTTAACGGGTTTTTTTTTTGATAAAATAAACGGTATTTTTTTGCACCTTTCAATTTTACCTGGTTTGGGGAAAAATAGAATTTTTCTGTTTTAAAAAAATTTTCCCTAGATTCTGCGTCAATGAACCCCGTCTGGGGGCAAAAGTCAAAAAACACGTAACGTTAAAGTTTTGATATAATAAAAAGAAAATTTTTTTCACCTTTTTAATTTACCTGGGTGAATATAAAAATTTCTGTTTTAAGATTTTTCTTAAAGCTGCGCAATGAACCCTTCTGGGTGCGCAAAAGAGAAAAAACCCCGTAAAATGTTTTTGTTTTTTAAAAAAATTAAAAGGGAATTTTTTTTCACCTTTCAATTTACCTGTGGGGAAAATAAATTGCGGGTTTTTAAAAATTTACGTAGATTTAGCCAATTAACAGTGCTTTTGCGCAAAAGTAAAAAAACCAAAGTAACTGGGTTTTGTTTTGATATAATAAACGGGATTTTTTTTCACCTTTTAATTCACCTTGGTGAATATAGAATTGCTGTTTTTAAAATTTTACGTAGATGCTTCGTCAATTAACAGTGCTGGGTGGCAAAAAATCAAAAAAACGTAACTGTTATGTTTTGAAATAATAAACGGGAATTTTTTTCACCTTTCCCAAATTTCCCCCGTGGTGAATATAGAATTGCTGTTTTAAGATTTACGTAGATCTGCGTCAATGAACATGCTGGGGGCCCCAAAAGTAAAAAAAAACGTTTTAAATGTTTTTGTTTTTAAAATAATAAAAAGGTTTTTTTTGCACCTTTTAATTCACCTTGGGGAATATAGAATTTCTGTTTTAAGTTTACGTAATGCTGGCAATAACATGCTTGGGGGCGCAAAAGTAAAAAAAAACGTAACTTTTATGTTTTAAAAAAATGGGATTTTTTTGGGGAAAACCCCCTTTTTAATTTACCTTTTGGGGAAAAAAGAATTGGCTGTTTTAAGATTTTTCGAGATGCTGCTCAAAGAACAGGGGCTTTGGGGGCAAAAAACAAAAAAAACGTAACTGTTGTTTTTAAATAATAAACTATTTTTTTGACCTTTTTAATTTACCCGTGGGGAAAAATAGAATTGCTGTTTTTAAATTTTTCCTAGAATGCATCCAAAGAACATTTCTGGGTTTTGGGAAAAGGCCCAAAAAAAATTTAACCCGTTATGTTTTTTATATAATAAACGGTATTTTTTTTCACCTTCAATTCACCTGTGGTTTAATATAAATTGCTGTTTTAAAATTTACGTGATGTGCCCCAATGAACCCGTGCTTGGGGGGGGCAAAAGTAAAAAAACACGAAACCCGTTTAAAGTTTTTGATATAATAAAACGGGATTTTTTTTCACCTTCAATTCCCCCTTGGTGAATAAAAATTGCCCGTTTAAGATTTACTAATGCCCGCGTCAAGAAAAATTCCCCCGGGGGCGCAAAAAGCAAAAAACAAAGTAACGTTTTTGTTTTAAAATAATAAACGGTATTTTTTTTCACCTTTTAATTCACCTTGGGAATATAGAAATGGGGTTTTAAAATTTAACCCTAGATGCTGGGTCAATTTAAAAGTGCGGGTGCGCAAAATTAAAAAAAAAAAGTAACTGTTAAAGTTTTGTATAAAAAACGTAATTTTTTTCAAAACCCTTTCAATTTCACCTGGGGTAATAAAGAATTGCTGTTTAAAATTTTTCCCAAAATGCGGTCAATGAAAAGTGCTGGGTGGCAAAAGCAAAAAACACTAAAATGTTTTTTGTTTGATAAAAAAACGGGAAATTTTTTTTAAACCCTTTTAAATTTACCGTGGTGAAAAATAAAAATTTCTGTTTTAAGATTTAAATTTTGATGCGCGTCAATGAAAGTGTGGGGGCGCAAAGCCAAAAAAAAACGTAAAGATATGTTTTGTATAATAAACGGGAAATTTTTTTCCTTTCAATTCACCTGGGTGAATATAAATTGCTGTTTTAAGATTTTCGTAGATGCTGCGTCAATGAACATTTCTGGGTTTTGGGAAAAGTTTAAAAAACACGTAACTGTTATTTTTTTTTAAATTTAAAAAACTGTATTTTTTGCCCCCTTTTAATTTACCCGTGGTGAATATAAATTGCTGTTTTAAGATTTACGTAGATGCCCGTTTCAAAACAGTTCTGGGGCGCAAAAGTCAAAAAACACGTAAATGTTATGTTTTGTAAATAACGGTTTTTTTTGGGAACCCCAAACAAACCTTTTGAATATAAATTGCCCGGTTTTAAATTTTTAAGTGGCCCAAGGTGGGTTTCCCCAAAAAACAAAAAAGGTTTTTAAAAGGGTAAAATTGAACACCCCTTATCCCTTTGAACTAAAGGTTTAAAAACAAAAATTTATAATAAAAGGTGGGTTTTCAAAAAAAAACCCCAACTTTTTTTTAAAAAAACGGTTTTTTCATTTTACCCAGGGGAAAAGAAAAGTTTAAAAAATATAGGGAAAAACAGGCCAAAACCAAAAACCATGAAATATTTTTAAAAAAGCCCCAAACCTTTTATAATAATTTTTTAAAAATAAATTCCCAATACAATTGGGGGGCCTAAAAAACTAAAGGGTTTGGGAACCCTTTAATTCCCAAAAAGTTCTTTTTTAAAAAGAAGGGGTTGCTGTGGGTTGCCCTAAAACCCCCCCCCAAGGCCCCCCCCCCCCCGCACTTTCCCCCCGGGGGGGGCGGTGGGGGGGGGGGGGGTGGGGGGGGGGGGGGGGGGGGGGGGGGGGGGGGGGGGGCCTCCCGCGGCCCCCGGGGCCCCCCCCGCCCCAACCCCGTTTTAATTTAAAGCGGGTAGATCTGCTTTTAAAATTCTTCCAAAACAAAAACATAAAATGTTTTCCAAATCCTAACAACAAAAATTGGAAAAAAATTCAAGTAATTTAAAATTTAAGGGGTTTCCTCCCGGGGAAGGGAAAAAAAAACTAAAATTTGCTGAAAAAAGTTTTTTGGGCCAAAGGCAGGCGCAGGTTTTATCCCTATGAACGCCCTTGGAAAAACAATGAAAGTTAAAAAAAGGGAAACCTACAAAAGTTTAAAAGCGGTCATGTGAAATTTTCAAGCCCTCGGGCCCCCCCTCCCCACCCCGTTATTACGCGAACGAAAATTTTCACCCTCTTTTAAATTTTTAATCTCTTTGGGGTTTTGGGCCCGGGGAAAAAAAACAAAAGCGGCCCTTTTTGTCCCGGGGGCCCGGTCCCTTCCCCTAGATGGAGCACAGGTTTAAAAACCTTTAATTTTAAAAAGAGGTCTGTAAATTTTTCCGAAACCAAACCCAAAAATCCCTTGGCCCCCCCCCCAACTTTGTTTTTGGAAAAAAAAAAAATCCCCTTTTTCCAAAACCTTTAATTCCCTGACCAAAAAAACCGCTTTAAATTTTTGGCGCCCCCCCCAGCTTTGGGGGAAGGGAAGGGGAATCACTGGGCACCACGAGGATTGGTGGGAAACCCTTTCGCCGGGGGGGGCAGAGTCTAAGGGGCCCCTTGTATTCAAACCCGGGCCCGCCGCAAGGCAGGACGGACTTTTTTCCGCAGGGAAACCCCCCGGGGGCTAACCCCTACAAAGGACCCCCGTGGTGACAGATGGAAAATTGGGAACTTTGGGACGGACAACTGAGTGTAAGGGAAATGACAAGAAACCGGGCGAGGCAATGCGGATCACAAGAAAACAAAACAATAAAAAGTAGGGGAAAAGGAATGCGGGACGGGGAAGGGCAAGGGAAAACCCCCCGGGGCACACAGCCGCCCCTAGAAGGAAACCAACAACAAAAGGGGCAGATTTCAAAGGGAAGGGGGAAACCTTTAAAGCCCCGTGTAAAAGGCCAAAGGTGGGAAAAAGGGGAAAACCTGACAAGTGCGGGCCCCTTTAAAAAACCAGGAGAGCTCTCGAGGGGCGCCCCTATGGTCGCCCAAAGTGGGGGCAAGGAAGGGGGGCTTTTTCAGCAAACGCGCCGCTCAAGGGGGAAGCCGGATTAGAAACCCGGGAAAATAGACGCCAGGGGCCCAGCACAAAAACCCTTTACGGCTGCGCATGGGTTTTGGGAAACCCGAACTGCAGCGCGTTTGGGTTACACCAGCCAAGATCCCTTTTCAGACACTCAAAAAAAATTAGCAAGAAAAGTAATTAAACAAAATTTTTCCCGGGAAAAGGGGGCAATTTGGGGGGCCTATGGGGAGTATTTTACCGCAAGGGAAAGACCCCAAAACCACAAGAGCCCTTATGGACCCTCAGATTAAAAAATTTTTAAGAAGAAATTTACTATAAACAAACAAAACTTTTTTCAATTCTGCTGCTGCTCATTTTGTTCCAAACCCTGACATTAGAAAAAAATAAGAAGACGCAAAATTTTTCCCCAATTGGGCCCAAAGAGCCCTGTCTCAAATTCCCGCATTCTACCCGACAATTTGTTTTAGGTGGAAGGGAAAATTTCTTTCTTTTTTTTAACGTGTAATTTGTAACGTGGATCAAGGAGGGGGGCCACCCGTTTCCCGCTGTCAATTTTTATTCCTTGAGGAATAATTTAAAAAAGAAAAGATATTTGAAAATAAGTTTTTTTTTCCAAAAATTTTCCTTTACAAATTTATTTTCTTTTAAGTGGGCCTGACCACATTTCCAGCAAAAATGCCCTTATTGACTATCAAAAAAAAAAAATTTCTATTAAAACAAATTTTTTCTGAAAGGACATTGAACCCCATTTCTGTCTTTTTTGGCAGCATGAAACCCCAAAACCACCAAAAAGCCCCCTTTTGGACCAACAAAAACAATTTAAAAAAATAAAAAAAGTATTTTTAAACAAGATTTTTGTGACAGGGCATTTAAACCCGTTGTTTTCCCTTTCCGCAGACATTTAAACCCCAAAAACCCCACAGATTTCCCCTTTTGGACACTCAGAATAAAAATTTTCAAAAAGAAATTGATTAACTCAAAAAAAAGAATTTTATCAATTTCTGCCCGGGTTTTAAAGGCAAATTGCCATTCTAAAAGCTGACAAATTTGCGACGTTTTCAATCGGACATTAAAGATGAAGAAAGAAAGCAAAAGATATTTCCAGTTTGGCAATGACCCGTCCCCAAATTCCCGCATTTTACTGTCAATTTGGGGGGGTGGAAAGGGAAATGCTTTACTTTTTGATTTTTAACGTGGGTCAAGGAGGGTGGCCACCCAGGGGCTGGGTGTTCCCTTTTAATTTCCCCTTTAGGGGGTGTGAAAGAAGAAATGAGTATGTTTAAATAAGCTTTTTTTAAAACACCTTTACTTTTTTTTTCTTTTAAAAAATGACCTGACCACATTAAACCCGCAAAAATGCCCTTATTGACCATCAAAATAAAAAAGCAGGGGAAAAAAAGACAATTTTTAAAAAAAGATTTTCTGAAAAACATTCCTACACTGTTTTTTTCAGTAGGGTGGAAACCCCAAAAGCAGCAAAAAAAAAACCTTTCCTAAAACTCAAAAAAAATTAAAAAAGAATAAAAGAGTATGTTAAATAAGCTTTTTTTTCAATAAGACCTTTACTATTGGTGTCTTTTTCAGTGACCTGACCCCAAAACCAGCAAAAATGCCCTTATGGACACTCAGAATCAAAATAGCAAGAAGAAATGACTATTTCAAACAAGATTTTTCTGAATAGGACATTGACTATCACTGTCTTTTACAGCAGCATGACCACAAAAGCAGCAAAAAAGGCCTTTCGTACACTCAATAAATTTAGCAAGAGTAAAAGAGTATGTGAAATAGGCTTTTTTTCAATACGACCTTTACTATTGGGGTCTTTTACAGTGACCTGACCACATTACCAGCAAAAATGCCCTTATTGACTACCAGAATAAAATTCACAGGAAGAAATTACTATTTAAAACAAGATTTTTCTGAATAGGACATTGACTATCGCTGTCTTTTACCGCAGCATGACCTCAAAACCAGCACAAATGCCCTTATGGACACTCAGAATAAAAATTTGCAAGAAGAAATTAACAATTTCAAACAAGATTTTTGTGAATAGGACACTGACCGTCGCTGTTTTGTACAGCAGCATGACCACAAAAGCACCCAAAATGCCTTTATGGACACTCCCAATAAAATGTGCCTGAAGAAATGCAGGCACTTGACGGGGAGGTCCAGATGACGCTGCAATGCTGACAGTCGGACCCAAGCACTGTGCAAATGCCGAAAGTGTGAGCTAAGACCTCAAGCCTTCCTCAGAAGACAGTCAAGACCTGGGTAACGCTTGAGAAATTTATGCCTATAAGTGATCGCTTGCCCCTCCATCTAAAATTAGAAAAAGCCTTATTTAGCACCATTACATCCTTATGCTTAAACAACAATGGCATATTTGGCAAAGGATATTGTCACATTATGCCATCAACTTGTTGGGAATGGGCTCAAGGAGCTCAGGTTCCTTTCCACAAGTGTGGACGAAGTGAGATTCAATTGGAAATGCTGGCTGACGCTCCAGTTCCACCCAGTTGCCCGTCTCCTTGGCTTCCTTTTTCTTCCTATCGTTTTCCTTGGTGCACTGGAGGAAACTCTCTCTGCTCTTGGAGTGGCGAATGTGCTCCACACGGACGTTGATTCTTTTGGCAAGGGTTTTACCCTTGATCTACTTGTTCACAATTATACCCACAGTATGCAGTGTAACATTGTGGATCCTGCCAGTCTTGCCATGCCTTTTTGTATTGTGCCCATATGCTTAATGCACACAATGTCGCCCTTCTTGTAGATGTGCATGTATGTTGACAAAGGCAGAACTTCATGCTAAGGAAGGGACTGGAGAACATATACCGGGTTCCATGCCTTTTGCCTCTTGTGTTTGTCATTTTCGCACCGTAACCTCTTACCGACATTTGACGTACCCACACGTGAAGGTCGGGTAGGGGTTCCCGCAAACTGACGTATGGGTACGTCATGGGGGTAAAGGACCTCCACGGCTAAAGTCGCGGTGATCCAGGGAAGATGGCTGCGGTCCCTGACAGCAGACCGTCTTCCCTCAGTGACCAGGGAGGCAGCGATGCCCCCTTGCATTAGCGATCACCGTGATTGGCTGTTCAAATCTAAACAGTCAATCACGGCAATTCCCCCTATAAATCAATGGCTGTGTCTGCTGGCACAGCGATCGGTGCTGATAGGTGCTGTGTAGCACAGCACCTATCAACCCCCAGTACTATGGGGGGCGTTGGTGGTGGCACCTCCACCCTCTAAGCTGCGATTGGTTGGTCGACACCGACCGTCCAATCGCAGCGCTGTCCGGCTCTTTAAACTACGGACACCGCCCTCCCGCCGCCATTCCGGTTAGGAACGGTGGCAGAGCGGTGTCGTGGTGTCCGTGCCCCCCTGTACTAACTAGATTGGTGGTCCAGTGGTGATCGTTGGTGGTCCGGTGGCGAGCGATCGTTGGTGGATCGTCTGCACTCTCTGCCAGCTCCGTCTCTTCTGTGCTCAGCCGCTTGCAGCTTTCTGTGTTATAAGCACAGATAGCTGTCAGTGTGGTCTAAGCACCCTCTTCCTGTCTGCTAATTAGTGATAAAACACTGATTAGCATTTTTTTGGGGTGCAGGGATTTTTTTTTACATTTTTTTTACTTTTTTTTTTTTTTTAATTTTTTTCCCCTTTTTTTTGGTTTGCGCCAATTTTGGCGCAACCACCGCTACCCTCAATGCTGGTCAGTGACGCCTCACTAACAAGCGTCTTTTTTTGAGGGTCTAGAGGTTAATTTTTTTTTGTCTTTTTTTTTCTAGCGCTGATTAGTGACGCACGTCACTAATCAACAGCCACACTCAGGTGATGACGCAGGGATTAGTCCTGCTGCCTCTGAGCGTTGATCAGTGACGTCCGTCACTGATCTTTATAAATTATTTTTCTATAATTATTCTTTCTAATCCTAAGTAAGAAAAAAAGTAAAAAAAAAATAGTGGTTAGGAGCGTAGCTCACTAGCTAGGCAGGGCGTTAGGTTAGCGGACGTTGGGTTAGGTTAGTCGGGTCCGCTTAGCTTAGTGAAAAAATATTTAGCTTTTTATTGTTAGAAGAGTGTTTGTATATATATATATATATATATATATATATATTATATAATAATATATATATACTTATAATATATATATATATATATATATATATATATATATATATATATTAGATTTATATAGCAATAGGCGGACGTCTAGTAATTTTTTTATAGACGTTCGTACAAGATTTTTGTTTTTTAGTTTAGGGTTAGGGTTTTTTAGTTTAGGGTTTTTTAGTTTAGGGTTTTTTTGGGATTGCTCCAATTTTTGCACTATCAGCGCTGTTCAGTGACGCCTATCTGTTAATGTTTTTTTTGAGAGTCTAGTGGGGAATTTATTTCTTTTTTTTTTTTCTAACGCTGATTAGTGACGTACATCACTAATCAACAGCCACGTTCAGGTGGTGACGCAGGGATTAGTCCTGCTGCCTCTGAGCGTTGATCAGTGACATCTGTCACTGATCTTTATAAATTATTTTTCTATAATTTTTTTTTTAGTATTCCTAATTAAAAAAAATATAGTGGTTAGGAGCATAGCTTACTCAGGGCCGCCATACAGGGGGTACAACTAGTACTCCCGTATGGGGCCCGGTGGAATAAGGGGGCCCGGCGGCGCAGCCGACGAACCAGGCTCGGACTACCCACAGTGTTTGCCCCGAGGTCCTGCGGGCCCTGGAGGCAGTGCCGTCGCTCCCCAGGGCTCGGCCGCGCATCCAGTCTCTGAGCGCCCGGGCCCTGCGTCCCGAGCGCTCAGAGACCGGCCCTTGAGTTGGGGACTAATGTCCCCGACTCCCGGGGCTGCGCGGTGTCAGCGGAGCACAGCGCCACTAGCGCTGCGCTCCGCTGATCTCCCTGGCAGGCTGAAGGTGTTAGGCCTTCAGCCTGCCGGGCGCCGGCCCCTACTGCTGACGTAGGCGGCGTGGTGACGTCACTTCACCGTGCCACCTATGCAGGGCGGCAGTACGGAGCCGGCGGCAGCTCAGAGCGGCCGGAGCAGGAGCGGGTGCGAGGTAAGTGGCTGTTTTTTTTTTTTTTTAAATTATATATAAAGAAGGGGTCCCTGGCTACAACTAAAGGGATCCCTGGCTATCACTAAAGGGGTCCCTGGCTACAACTAAAGGGATCCCTGGCTAACACTAAAGGGGCCCCTGGCTATCACTAAAGGGGTCCCTGGCTACAACTAAAGGGATCCCTGGCTATCACTAAAGGGGTCCCTGGCTATCACTAAAGGTGTACCTGGCTACAACTAAAGGCAGGCTCGGACTGGGCCGCCGGGGGACCGGGGAATCCCCCGGTGGGCCCCCCCGAGCCGCTGTGGGCCCCGGAGGCAGTGCCGTCGCTCCCCGGGGCCCGGCCGCGCATCCGGTCACTGGACGCCTGGGACCCGCGTCCCGAGCACCCAGAGACCAGCCCGGGAGTTGGGGACTAATGTCCCCGACTCCCGGGGCTGCGCGGTGTCAGTAGGGGCCTTCAGCCTGCCGGGCGCCGGCCCCTACTGGTGACGTAGGCGGCGCGGTGACGTCACTTCACCGCGCCGCCTATGCAGGGCGCCAGTACGGAGCCGGCGGGGAGCTCGAGCGGCCGGGACCTGCCGGGAGCCGGAGCGGGAGCCGGAGCCAGGTAAGTGGCTGGTTGTTTTTTTTTTTAAACTATCTAAGGGGGCCCCTGGCTACTATGGGGGGCCCCTGACTACTCAGAGGGGCCCCTGACTACTAAGGGGGGGGCCCTGGCTACTAAGGGGGGGCCCTGACAACTAATGGGGGCCCCTGGCTACTATAGGGGGCCCCTGACAACTAAGAGGGGCCCTGACTACTATGGGGGGCCCCTGGCTACTAAGGGGGGGGCCCTGACTACTATGGGGGGCCCCTGGCTACTATGGGGGGCCCCCGACTACGCCGAGGGGCCCCTGACTACTAAGGGGGAGGGCCCTGGCTACTAAGGGGGTGGGCCCTGACTACTAAGGGGGGCCCCTGGCTACTATGGGGGGCCCCTGGCTACTATGGGGGGGCCCCTGGCTACTAAGGGGGGGCCCCTGCCTACGAAGGGGGGGCCTGACTTACTAAGGGGGGCCCTGGTACTATGGGGGCCCTGGCTACTATGGGGGGCCCCTGAATACTATGGGGGGCCCCTGGATACTAAGGGGGAGGGGCCCTGACTACTATGTGGGGCCCCTGGCTACTATTGGGGTCCCCGGACTACTAAGAGGGGACCCTGACTACTAAGGGGGGGGGCCCTGGCTACTAAGGGGGTGGGCCCTGGCTACTATGGGGGGCCCCTGGCTACTATGGGGGGCCCCTGACTACTAAGGGGGGCCCCTGGCTACTAAGGGGGGGGCCCTGACTACTAAGAGGGGCCCCTGACTACTATGGGGGGTGCCAGGGGCTGCTAAGAGGGCCCGAGCTACTAGGGGGGGGGGCCCTGGCTACTAAGGGGGGGGGGCCTGCTACTAATGGGGGGGGCACGGGCCCCGATCTAGGGGGCCCTGCTACTAAGGGGGGGGCCCTGACTACTAAGGGGGGCCCAGAATACTAAGGGGGGGGCCTGACTACTAAGAGGGGGGGTGGCCCTGGCTACTAAGGGGGTGGGCCCTGGCTACTATGGGGGGGCCCTGGCTACTATGGGGGGCCTTGGCTACTAATGGGGGCCCCTGGCTACTAAGGGGGGCCTCTGGCTACTAATGGAGGCCCTGACTACTAAGGGGGCCCCTGACTACTAAGGGGGCCCTGGCTACTAAGGGGGCCCTGGCTACTATGGGGGGCCCTGGCTACTATGGGGGGCCCTGACTACGCAGGGGGCCCCGGGCTACTAAGGGGGGCCCTGACTACTATGGGGGCTCTGGCTACTAAGGGGGCCCTGGCTACTATGGGGGGCCCTGGCTACTAAGGGTGTCCCTGACTACTAAGGGGGCCCCTGACTACTAAGGGGGGCCCTGGCTACTAAGGGGGGCCCTGACTACTAATGGGGGCCCTGACTACTAAGGGGGCCCCTGACTACTAAGGGGGCCCCTGACTACTATGGGGGGCCCTGGCTACTAAGGGGGGGCCCTGACTACTATGGGGGGCCCCTGATTACTATGGGGGGCCCTGGCTACTATGGGGGGCCCCTGACTACTATGGGGAGGCCTGGCTACTATGGGGGGCCCCTGACTACTATGGGGAGGCCTGGCTACTATGGGGGGCCCTGACTACTAAGGGAGGCCCTGACTACTAAGGGGGCCCTGGCTACTATGGGGGGCCCTGGCTACTATGGGGGGCCCCTGACTACTATGGGGGGCCCTGGCTACTATGGGGGGCCCTGACTACATAAAGGGGCCCCCTGACTACATAAAGGGGGGCCCTGACTAAATAAAGGGGCCCCTGGCTACATAAAGGGGGCCCTGACTACTAAAGGGGGGCCCTGACTACATAAAGGGGGCCCCTGGCTATATAAAGGGGGCCCTGACTAACTAAGGGAGCCCTGACTACCTAAAGGGGGCCCTGACTACCTACACACTAGCTAAAGGGGGCCCTGACTACCTACACACTAGCTAAAGGGGGCCCTGACTACCTACACACTAGCTAAAGGGGGGGCTGACTTCCTGCACACTAGCTAAAGGAGGCCCCTAACTACCTGTATACTACCTAAAAGAGACCCTTAACTGCCTGTACACTCCCTAAAAGAGACCCCTAACTGCCTGTTTACTCACTAAAGGAGGCCTTAACTATCTAAAAGAGACCCTTAACTGCCTGTATACTCCCTAAAAGAGACCCCCTAACTGCCTGTATACTCCTGCATTATCTCCAGGGGGGTTAGTCCTTTCCCCACCCTCCAACCCCCTAGGATACTAGACCTCTAAGTTATGGCTTGTACCCGCTCTCCCACCCCTGGGAAGTTTGTAGAGAGGTGGGAATGGGTAAAAAGATGCTGGAAAATTGAGGATTCTAAGATATTTGTGTGTAATTTCTGCAGGGATGAGTTGTGTCCGGGACAAGTCATCATGGCGGTGTGGAACGGATGCAGAGGAAAAGGGAATAAGAACGACTCATGAGAGAAGAGAACGACTCCTCAGATAGGACGTCTCTGGTGAGTCCCTGGATGTAAGGGGTTATGTTACTTCTATATTGGATCAGTGCTGTATTCACTGTAATGTGATGTGACCTGAGCTGGTGTCTGACATCTATGCGGTCTCTATATAGCGGTGTTGTAGGTTATACCTGAGCTGGTGTCTGACATCTATGCGGTCTCTATATGGTGGTGTTGTAGGTTATACCTGAGCTGGTGTCTGACCTCTATGTGGTCTCTATATGGTGGTGTTGTAGGTTATACCTGAGCTGGTGTCTGATCTCTATGTGGTCTCTATATGGTGGTGTTGTAGGTTATACCTGAGCTGGTGTCTGACCTCTATGTGGTCTCTATATGGTGGTGTTGTAGGTTATACCTGAGCAGATTTCTGACCTCTATGTGGTCTCTATATGGAGGTGTTGTAGGTTATACCTGAGCTTGTATCTGACCTCTATGTGGTCTCTATATGGCAGTGTTGTAGGTTATACCTGAGCTTGTATCTGACCTCTATGTGGTCTCTATATGGCGGTGTTGTAGGTTATATCTGAGCTGGTGTCTGACCACTATGTGGTGTCTATATGGAGGTGTTGTAGGTTATACCTGAGCTGGTGTCTGACCTCTATGTGGTCTCTATATGGTGGTGTTGTAGGTTATACCTGAGCTGGTGTCTGACCTCTATGCGGTCTCTATATGGCGGTGTTGTAGGTTATATTGGCATTAGTTTAGTGGCAGTGTACATGTGTCCCTGATTGACCCTGTGATAGGAGTTACACTTCTACTTTCTTGCTGGTGTTTATTTTAGGAGGTGGTGAGGTGCGTGACCAATGGAAACGTGGAGGGAGATATTGTATGTGGGTGGAGGGAGATATTGTATGTGGGTGGAGGGGATATTGTATGTGGGTGGAGGGGGCTATTGTATGTGGGTGGAGGGGATATTGTATGTGGGTGGAGGGGATATTGTATGTGGGTGGAGGGGGGATATTGTATGCGGGTTGAGGGGGGATATTTATGCGGGTGGAGGGGGATATTGTATGTGGGTGGAGGGGGATATTGTATGTGGGTGGAGGGAGATATTGTATGTGGGTGGAGGGGGATATTGTATGTGGGTGGAGGGGGCTATTGTATGTGGGTGGAGGGGATATTGTATGTGGGTGGAGGGGGATATTGTATGTGGGTGGAGGGGGATATTGTATGTGGGTGGAGGGGGATATTGTATGTGGGTGGAGGGGGATATATTGTATGGGTGTTGGGGATATTGTATGTGGGTGGAGGGGGATATTGTATGTGGGTGGAGGGGATATTGTATGTGGGTGGAGGGGATATTGTATGTGGGTGAGGGGGATAGTGTATGTGGGTGGAGGGGGATAGTGTATGTGGGTGGAGGGGGATATTGTAATGTGGGTGAGGGGTAGTGGTGGGGATATTGTATGTGGGTGGGGGGGATATTATATGTGGGTGGGGTATGTGGGTGGGGGGATTTTGTTGGGGGGGGGGGGGAATATTGTATGTGGGTGGAGGGGGATATTGTAGTGGGTGGAGGGGGATATTGTATGTGGGTGGTGGGGGATATTGTATGTTGGGTGGAGGAGGATATTGTATGTGGGTGGAGGGGGATATTGTATGTGGGTGGGGGGGATATTGTATGTGGGTGGAGGGGATATTGTATGTGGGTGGAGGGGATATTGTATGTGGGTGGAGGGGGACATTGTATGTGGGTGGAGGTGAATATTGTATGCGGGTGGAGGGGGATATTGTATGCGGGTGGAGGGGGATATTGATGCGGGTGTGGAGGGGGATATTGTATGTGGGGTGGAGGGGGATAGTGTATGTGGGTGGAGGGATATTGTATGTGGTGGAGGGGATAGTGTATGTGGGTGGAGGGGGATAGTGTATGTGGGTGGAGGGGGATATTGTATGTGGGTGGGGGGGGATATGTATGTGGGTGGAGGGGGATATTGTATGTGGGTGGAGGGGGATATTGTATGTGGGTGGAGGGGATATTGTATGTGGGTGGAGGGGGACATTGTATGTGGGTGGAGGTGAATATTGTATGCGGGTGGAGGGGGATATTGTATGCGGGTGGAGGGGGATATTGTATGCGGGTGGAGGGGGATATTGTATGCGGGTGGAGGGGGATATTGTATGTGGGTGGAGGGGGATAGTGTATGTGGGTGGAGGGGATATTGTATGTGGGTGGAGGGGGATAGTGTATGTGGGTGGAGGGGGATAGTGTATGTGGGTGGAGGGGGATATTGTATGTGGGTGGAGGGGGATATTGTATGTGGGTGGAGGGGGATATTGTATGTGGGTGGAGGGGGATATTTAATTGGGGGGGATATGTATGGGTGGAGGGGATATGTATGCGGAGGTGGAGGGGGATATTGATATTGCGGGTGGAGGGGGGAGGATATTGTATGTGGGTGAGGAGGGGGTTTTTGTATGTGGGTGGAGGGGATATTGTATGTGGGTGGAGGGGGGGGATATTGTATGTGGGTGGAGGGGATATTGTATGTGGTAGTATTGGGGGGGGGATAGTGTATGTGGGTGGAGGGGGATATTGTATGGGGGGATGGGTGGTGGGGGATATTGTATGTGGGTGGAGGGGGGATAGTGTATGTGGGTGGAGAGGGATATTGTATGTGGGTGGAGGGGGATAGTGTATGTGGGTGGAGGGGGATATTATATGTGGGTGGAGGAGGATATTGTATGTGGGTGGAGGGAGATATTGTATGTGGGTGGAGAGGGATATTTTATGTGGGTGGAGGGGGATATTGTATGTGGGTGGAGGGGATATTGTATGTGGGTGGAGGGGGATATTGTATGTGGGTGGAGGGGGATATGGATGGAGCTACTTAGCCCTGTGTCTATGATATGCTAGACAGACAGATATGTGCGATAGACAGATATGCGACTCTCTTGCTATTGTACTACACAATACAATTCTGTTTTTCACACTGTATTATGTG
The DNA here is from genome assembly GCA_025379985.1 of Phyllomedusa bahiana. Classification (NCBI taxonomy): domain Eukaryota; kingdom Metazoa; phylum Chordata; class Amphibia; order Anura; family Hylidae; genus Phyllomedusa; species Phyllomedusa bahiana. The sequence continues at coordinate 107,436 of JAODAL010002403.1, read as the reverse complement.
GTAAAATGGGCGCATTTATGTCCGAGAGGCCGGTAATATTTTTACGTACAGTAGGGTGGGCCCCCGAGATCAAGGTTGGGCCCCCCAGATCAACTCCCCTGTGGGCCCCAGACCCCCCAGTCCGACACTGACTAAAGGGATCCCTGGCTATCACTAAAGGGGTCCCTGGCTACAACTAAAGGGATCCCTGGCTATCACTAAAGGGGTCCCTGGCTATCACTACAGGGGGCCCTGGCTACAACTAAAGGGGTCCCTGGCTATCACTAAAGGGATCCCTGGCTATCACTAAAGGGGGCCCTGGCTCAAAAAGGGGTCCCTGGCTATCACTCAAGGGCTCCCTGGCTACAACTAAAGGGATCCCTGGCTATCACTACAGGGGTCCCTGTCTACGACTAAAGGGGTCCCTGGCTATCACTAAAGGGGGCCCTGGCTACAACTAAAGGGGGCCCTGGCTATCACTAAAGGGGTCCCTGGCTACAACTAAAGGGGTCCCTGGCTACAACTAAAGGGATCCTTGGCTATCACTAAAGGGGTCCCTGGCTATAACTAAAGGGGTCCCTGGCTACAACTAAAGGGATCCCTGGCTATCACTAAAGGGGGCCCTGGCTACAACTAAAGGGATCCCTGGCTATCACTAAAGGGGTCCCTGGCTATCACTAAAGGGGGCCCTGGCTACAACTAAAGGAGTCCCTGGCTATCACTAAAGGGATCCCTGGCTACAACTAAAGGGGTCCCTGGCTATCACTAAAGGGGTCCCTGGCTACAACTAAAGGGGTCCCTGGCTATCACTAAAGGGGGCTCTGGCTACAACTAAAGGGGGCCCTGGTTATCACTAAAGGGGTCCCTGGCTACAACTAAAGGGGTCCCTGGCTATCACTAAAGGGGGCTCTGGCTACAACTAAAGGGGTCCCTGGCTATCACTAAAGGGGTCCCTGGCTAAAACTAAAGGGGTCCCTGGCTACAACTTAAGGGATCCCTGGCTATCACTAAAGGGGTCCCTGGCTATCACTAAAGGGGTCCCTAGCTACAACTAAAGGGATCCCTGGCTATCACTAAAGGGGTCCCTGGCTAGAACTAAAGGGGTCCCTGGCTATCACTAAAGGGGTCCCTGGCTATCACTAAAGGGGGCCAGGGCTACAAGTAAAGGGGTCCCTGGCTATCACTAAAGGGTTCCCTTGCTACAACTAAAGGGGTCCCTGGCTATCACTAAAGGGGTCCCTGGCTATCACTAAAGGGGTCCCTGGTTACATCTAAAGGGGTCCCTGGCTACAACTAAAGGGGTCCCTGGCTACAACTAAAGGGGGCCCTGGCTATCACTAAAGGCGGCCCTGGCTACAACTAAAGGGGGCCCTGGCTATCACAAAAGGGGTCCCTGGCTACAACTAAAGGGGTCCCTGGCTACAACTAAAGGGGTCCCTGGCTATCACTAAAGGGGGCCCTGGCTATCACTAAAGGGGGCCCTGACTACCTGGCTATAACTAAAGGGGGCCCTGTCTACCTGGCTATAACTAAAGGGGGCCCAGGCTACATGGCTATCACTAAAGGGGGCCCTGGCTATCACTAAAGGGGGCCCTGACTACCTGGCTATAACTAAAGGGGGCCCTGGCTACCTAGCTATCTCTAAAGGGGGCCCTGGCTACCTAGCTATCTCTAATGGGGGCCCTGGCTACCTATCTATCTATCTCTAAAGGGGGCCCTGGCTACCTAGCTAACCCTAAAGGGGGCCCTGACTCTACCTAACGCTAAAGGGGGCCCTGGCCGCCTACAAACTAAAGGGGACTCGTGGCTAGGTAATTCACAGAAAAACAAAAATAGTACTCAAGAGTATGGGATCAACAAAATCACTGAAACTAAACACCACTGCTCAATATCTAAAATGTACCTTTTATTTATACTCTATTAAAAACTCCTTAACACCACACTACCAAAAGTGAAATCACTCTATCTTATGATACTGAAAATACAGAATTCTATCCCTCAATATGTCCCTATCAATCCCTTACAGAGGTAGGGTCATCGTCCCGAAAAGGACGTCCCCACTATTGGAGGCTAACCCTATATTAAAAACTGCATAGTCCCTATCCAGTACAGGGAGCAGATGATTAGATTGATATAGGAGTACTTAATAGATTGGATGCTATAGACAATCTACTTACAATAGAGGTCAAATTGTCAAGATATACAGTACACAAGTAATAGAGTCACAACAGATGTCCAATAGCGATACCCGGAAAATACATTTCCTATGCACAAATAGACAATGGCAATCAAGATCTTAATTACAAGATACCAAAGAAAACTATATTATCTTGCAACTGTAGCAACCCTATCTAATATTGAAGGGGTACTTTAAACTTGTATAGGGAAATCAAGAGGGACATACTAGAATAATAATCGATATGTCAAATAATTCCTTCATACAAAACATCTCAGGTGAGAAGGATCAGTCCAAAATGCAGGAGTATAAAGGTGAATATACAACCTCATTTAACACCTCCGATCCCTTCACCTCATCCCGACGCGTTTCCCCCTTAACAGTCAGAGCCGGGTTCATCAGGGGAATTGAGGAGATTAATTTAAGCAGTAGTCGGCGATATAAGCCTTATTGATATCTACAAGATGACCACCTAGACAGCGTGCACTCACCTTAAGTAGAGAGGAAGATCAATTACATCCAGCTGAAGGCATGGGACTCGGCGTCTCCGTCACACAAGTGCGCATGCGCCGGCCTCGCAATGGCGCCATGGAAACCAAAAGTTTCCCGGACATGCGCAGTAGCGCCTATCTAAGAAACACGCCGCAGACCTACTAGAGACGCACCACGGAGCTCGGCGTCTCAAATATACAACTGCGCACGCGCAAGTCGCCAAACTGCCGTCATGGAAACAAAAGTTTCCCGATCATGTTCAGCAGCGCTTATCCACGTATTCGGCGCCATAAGGTACTTAAAAATGCCAGACCTAAATGAGTAGCCACTTCCTTCAAATTGAAGAGAAAAATAAATAATTAAATAATAAAGCTTTAGTTTTTATACATATATATTATTCCATTAAAGGCCGATGCACAGGGTTAACAGTTTAAAAGATCACTGTAACAACAATCCCCTAGTGGCCACTGTTAACACTAATTAGTTTATATAAACTACGCCTGACAAAATTTTTTTATAACCTTTATATCGATAGATAATCACAGGGCCTAATAGTCATAATCTCCTTCTCAACCCAAAGTGAGCTATCAGATGAATGACATATGCCTTAAAGATTATTTTAAATATTTTGTTTCTAACTATAGATCTTCAAAAAGAATAAAAAACAGATAACCAAGTGGGTCAAATGGCCTTCCTGCCCAAATACCCAGAAACAGACGAGGTTAATGAGTGTGTGGGTACACCATTTAGGGTCTAAATAAAGCAGCCAAAATATAGAATTTCGTTCAAACCTTCTGGCTGCATGGACTTCAGACGATATGTCCATTCTGATTCCTTGCATAATAGCCTTCTGTCAATATCACCCTTCCTTGATGTCATCCTGATTTTTTCAATACAGACAAAACGTAAACCTGATGAGTCTCCTTCATGCTCCCGCCAGACATGCCTTGACAATGGTGTTTCCAGTCTGTCTAATGTCCCCCAGATGTTCGCCAATCCGTATTTTCACTGGTCTACTCGTTTTGCTGACATACTGTTTTCCACAGGAGCAGTTGCATAAATATACAACCCCTTCTGTACGGCAATTCATAAAATCACGAATAGTATAACTATTTCCTGTAACATTGCTCTTGAAATCCTTCGTCTGATGTATGTAACTGCAGAATGAGCATCTGCCACATCTAAACATGCCAAGAGGTTTACGCTCCAGCCAGGTTCCCTCGGTTTTTGGTAGGGTATGGTGGCTATGAACCACCCTATCCCTTATCGATCTCCCCTTTCTGTAGGTAACCCGGGGTCCCACTGGCAGATGGTCACACAGATCTTTATCTGATTTAAGGATACCCCAATGTTTGCGTAGAATTTTCATTACTTCGTCCTTTTGATCATCAAAGGTACCCACTATTCTGAACCTAATCTGTTCTTCTTGCTGACTTTTATTTGGGTTCAGCAAACTATCCCTATTTTTGGATGGTGCATTTTTGAAGGCTGGTTTAAGAGTCGTTAGGGGGTATCCTCTTTCCAGGAATCTTTCCCGTAAATCATTAGCCTGTTGATAAAAATCCTCTGTCTTGGAGCAATTCCTGCGCATTCTTAAATATTGCCCCTTGGGAATACCCTTCTTTAGATTTTTTGGATGATAGGATTCCCATCTAAGAAGACTATTTGTTGCAGTTTTCTTTCGAAAGGTCCGAGTCTGGAGATAACCCATATCATCTCTATAAATCCAGAGATCAAGGAATGCAATCTCAGATCTATGGATTTCAGAGGTGAACCTAAGGCCGATGTCATTTATATTCAACACCTCTATGAAATTCCTAAATGATGCCTCCGTGCCTTGCCACAGCACGAAGACGTCATCTATAAATCTGCCCCAATATAAGATGTTTTGTGTATGCATTTCCATCTCCTCTCCGAACACCAGGGTCCACTCCCACCAGCCCAGGAACAGATTAGCATACGTGGGAGTGCAAGGGCTCCCCATAGCCGTGCCCCTGAGCTGGTGGTAGACCCTGGGTCCGAAGAGGAAATAATTGTGTGTTAAGGTATACTAATACCAATTGATTATGCCTTTCGAATTGTCTCCCTCTCATTTTGAGGAAATATTCGGCCGCAAGTAGGCCCCAGTGGTGTGGAATGCTGCTGTACAATGCTTCCACATCCACTGAGGCTAACCAGACATTTTGATCTATGTTGATACCTTCCAATTTTCTCAAAAGATCTGCTGTGTCCCTCAAGTACGATGGTAGAGCCACAACAAAATCTTTCAAAATCCTATCAACGTAGATCCCTACGTTCTGTGTCAATGAGTCAATGCCCGACACTATAGGGCGTCCCTTCAAAGGGACCAAACCCTTATGAATTTTTGGTAATGAATAGAAGGTCGCAATTTGTGGCTTTTTCGGGAGAAGAAACCGGGCCTCATCCTTTGAGAGGACACCCCCATCGACAGCATCAATCACTATCCTCTCCAGCTCTTCAAGATATTTATCCGTGGGATCCTTCTTTAAGATAGCATAACCAGTCCTATCTTCAAGTAATTGACTACACATAGACGAGTATTTTTTATAGTCCATAATAACAATGTTACCCCTTTATCAGAGGGTTTTATCACTATTTGGGGATCTGATTCAAGGTCTCTCAGTGCCCTCATCTCATTTTGGGTTAGATTCATCAAATGGTTTTGTGGGGTTCTCTTTTTTGCTAATTTTTCCAAATCATTAGTTACCATCTTTAGAAATATATCTACCTCCGGGGTATCTAAAGGGGGAGGGGATCTCGTACTTTTCGGTTTTAAGGTTGTCTGTGGACCAATGCCCTCACTACGCTCCCCTTCTTCTAATAGTCCCAAAAGGGCCCTTACCCCAGGTAGGTCTTCTGCTGAGATGTCCAGTTCTTCACATACTTTATTATCATTATTTTTAAAAAACTTGAACCATTTGATTTTACGAATGAACAAATTAATGTCCTTCACCCAATGAAACTCATTAAATTTAGTTGTGGGCACAAAAGATAATCCTTTAGAGAGAACATTCAACTCATCTGCAGTGAGAGACTTTTCCGACAAGTTGATTATTTGGTTTTGCCCCTGCCTTTCCCTCTCCCTGTCTTTTTGGGTTGTTGTGTTGTACTCTCCTTCAATGTATACGGGGGGCCTTCTTGTTGATCTAAAAAAGGGAGTGAGGAAGAGGAGGAGGATGAAGAGGAGGCAACATTGGTGGGCTCTCCAGAGTACTGAAATTCTCTGGGACCAGATCCATTCCCATATTGTCTTCCCCAACCTCTTCCCCTCCTGGGATTTCCCCATTGTCCATGCCATGATCTATGGCCACTCCCTCTCCCTCTATACTGGCCACCCCTATAGTATCTGTTCTTGGTCGAGTAACTTTCACTGTCTGAGAAATCTGGTTCTGATGAGGAGACGTCCGTCTCTTTTAGATCACGTTCATATAGATAAGTAAATCCCTTCCCTTCCTTGAATTCGTTCAGATCTCTTATATATTGTTTATGTTTTCGGTCTTTTAAATTTTGAGTATATTTCTCTACTGAATTATTTAGTAATGTTTCTCGTCTAGAGAAGTCCGGGTCTGTTCTCAATTTGACAGCTTTCTCAATTGTTTCCTTCAATTTGTCCCCTGTCCTCTCTAGAATCTGTCTTTCTTCCTCAAGGAGTATTTTCATCAAATTAAGTGATGAATTCAGCAATTCTTGCTCCCACTTTTTAATTAGTTGTGGGGATCTAGACCTTAGGGCAGGTGTTACCTGTGATCTCAGTCCTCTAGGGACTATATTTGCCCTGATATAGTTCTCAAGACAATGTGTCTACCAAAAAGATTTTATGTTATCCTTATAAGCAATATACAGTTCCTTAAAGATAGACTTCAAGTTTACTTTGTCTACATCTTCCGTACACTCACAATCAGAGAAGATTTTTTGCACTTCCGGCAACCATTTCTCTGTACCCACAGGCTCATCAAGAAAACCTTCCATTTACCTAGACTCGTGGCTAGGTACCCACCAACCTACCGGTAGCCGGCCTACCAACTTATCCAGCGGGTGTCTACCTACCTAAATAGGGCCTATCTAGTTACCTGGGGCCTTGCCCATTTGTCTATGCACCTGGTAATATAATTGAGAGGGCAGCAGCCCATAGTTGTAGCATTATCTGCAGGGGGTTAGTTCTCTCCCCACCCTCCAACCTCTTAGGATACTAGGCCTATAAGTTATGGCTTGTACCCGCTCTCCCACCCCTGGGCAGTTTGTACAGAGGTGGGAATAGGTAAAAAGATGCTGGAAAATTGAGGATTCTAAGATATTTGTGTGTAATTTCTGCAGGGATGAGTGGTGGCCGGGACAAGTCCTCATGGCGGTGTGGAACGGATGCAGAAGGGAAGGGAAAGAGAACGACTCATGAGAGAAGAGAACAACATCTCAGATAGGACGTCTCCGGTGAGTCCCTGATTTTAGGGGTTATTTTACTACTTTACTGGATCAGTGCTGTATTCACTGTAATGTGATGTGACCCGAGCTGGTGTCTGACCTCTATGTGGTCTCCATATAGCAGTGTTGTAGGTTATATCGGCGTTAGTATAGTGGCAGTGTACATGTGTACCAGATAGTAAAAGAGGGAACACCTGACCCTGTAATAGGAGTTACACTTTTCCTTTCTTGCTGGTGTTTATTTTCGAAGGTGGTGAGGTGCGTGACCAAGGAAACGTGGAGGAGGATATTGTATGTGGGTGGAGGGGGATATTGTATATGGGTGGAGGGGGATATTGTATGTGGGTGGAGGGGGATATTGTATGTGGGTGGAGGGGGATATTGTATGTGGGTGGAGGGGGATATTGTATGTGGGTGGAGAGGGATATTGTATGTGGGTGGAGGGGGATATTGTATGTGGGTGGAGGGGGATATTGTATGCGGGTGGAGGGGGATATTGTATGCGGGTGGAGGGGGATATTGTATGCGGGTGGAGGGGGATATTGTATGTGGGTGGAGGGGGATATTGTATGCGGGTGGAGGGGGATATTGTATGTGGGTGGAGGGAGATATTGTATGTGGGTGGAGGGAGATATTGTATGTGGGCCGGTGGGGGGGGGGGGGATATGGATGGAGCTACTTAGCCCTGTGTCTGATATGTGAGACAGACATATATGTGACTACATTGTACTACACAATACAATTCTTTTTTGCACACTGTATTATGTGGTAAAATGGGCGCATTTATGTCCTAGAGGCCGGTTTTATTTTGCTGGGGGCGGGGTGATCCGGTTGCTGGGGGCGGGGCGATCGGGTTGCTGGGGGCGGGGCCCAGGTGCTTCAGCTGTATGGGGCCCTGAAATTTCTGTTGGCGGCCCTGAGCTTACTAGATAGGCAGGGAGTTTGGTTGGCGGATGCTAGGTTAGGTTAGTTACGTCCGCTTAGTATATTAGAATTATATAGCAATAGACAGACGTTTAGTAATTATTTTTTCGTTTAGGGTTAGTATATTTTTTTTTCTTACTGAACTTTTAATTTTCTTTTTACTAAACTTTTAATTTTTTTGTTTTACTAAACTTTTAATTTTTTTTGTTACTAAACTTTTAATTTTTTTTTCTAAACTTCTATTTTTTTATAAAAAAAAAGTAATCCCACACACAAGTGAAATCACAACATACACCTCCCCGTCATATTTATTTACACAAACACGTATGAAATCACAATATACACCTCCCCGTCATAATTTTTTACACAAACACGCGTTGAAGCACCTACATTTTACACGCCCCATAAAATATCCCAAAATAAAAAAAAATGTCCCATTCTTCCCGGAGACGCTTCTCAGCGAAGGAGGCGTACGCTTTCCTGGCCGAGGATAGCGATTCCGCCAGTGATTCGGACGAGGAGTTTACTGCATTCGTCTTGTCCGAATCATCCGAATTCTCCTCCGCTGATGAAGGTCCTTCCCGTAGACGCTCCCGTAGGTCAGAAGAGGTGACCCCCCCAAAGTAGTGACCCCGTATGGACTCCCGCTCCAGAAAATTACCAGCCACAAATCCCTGACTTTGTGGCCATCCCAGGAGTCCGTATCGACACTACAGGCCTCACTGAATTAGATTTTTTTTAAAGTCTTTTTCTCTGAGGATCTGGTAGATGTGGTGGCACAGACCAACCTGTATGCCCAGCAGTTTTTGACCCTAAACCCCACGTCCTCATTCTGCAGGTGGACCCCTGTGTACACTGCAGAGATGATGGCATTTTGGGGCCTTATTCTGCACATGGGCATAGTGAAAAAGCCCGTGGCCCGGCAGTATTGGAGTACTGATATCTTTTACAGTACTCCCTTTTACCGCCATGCTATGTCCCGTACCCGCTTTGAGCAAATTCAAAGATTTTTGCACTACACTGATAACTCACTGTGCCCACCCCGTGACGACCCCACTTTTGACCGCTTATATAAAGTTCGGCCTGTTATCACCCATTTCAGCGCCAAATCTTCAGCGGTCTATACCCTTGAGAAATTTATTTGTGTAGATGATTCCTTCCTACACTTCAAGGCAGGCTTAAATTTCACCAATACCTGCCCAGCAAAAGAGCGCGGTACGGGATAAAAATTTACAAGCTGTGCGAGAGTACCTCTGGGTACACCCACAGCTTCCGCATTTACGAAGGGAATGACAGCCAAATTGTGCCCCCTGAATGCCCCCCTTCCCTAAAAATTAGTGGAAAAATAGTGTGGGATTTGGTGCACCCACTGCTGGATAAAGGTTACCACCTTTACGTGGATAACTTTTACACCAGCAGTCCACTTTTTAAGTGCCTCAGCTGTAGACGTACAGCAGCCTGCGGCACTGTGCGCTAGAACCAGATGGGACTCCCCAAACCCTTTGTTGCGCAATTGCTCCCAAGGGGAGAAAGCAGGTCCCAATCCAGCGGTGACCTGCTTCTGGTCAAATACAAGGATAAGAGGGATGTCCTTGTATTGACTACATGTCACGGCCCCAGCACTACCCCTGCCCCTGTACGAGGTACTGGTAGTACAGTTGCCCACAAACCCGACTGTATTCTGGATTACAATCGGTACATGGGAGGGGTAGACCTGTCGGTCCAGGTGCTGAAGCCGTACAGTGCCGCACGAAAGACCAAAGTGTGGTACAAAAAGCTGGCCGTGCACATTGTGCAAATGGCAATGTACAACGCTTTTGTTCTTTTCCGTTGTACAGGCCAAGCAGGGTGGTTTATTACCTTCCAAGAGAAGGTAATAAAGGCGCTTGTTTTTGGGAACCAGGGTGAGGGCCCCAGCACTTCTGGTTCTGACGTCCCCCGTATTGTACCCGGTCAGCATTTTCCCAATGAAATCCCCTCCACTGGCAAAAAGGGTAGGACGCAAAAATGGTGCAAAGTTTGCTATAAAAGGGGAATCAGAAAAGACACCACGTACTGTTGTGAAACCTGCCCTGATAAGCCCGGCCTCTGCATAAAAGAATGCTTCAAACTGTACCACTCGTCCATGGATTTCTAGTTTAAGCTTTTTTTTATCCTTTTTTGTGTCTGCACCGTTCCCTGAAGCACCAAATCTTTCATAGGTTTTATTGTGCGGTAACATGGCACGTCCGGAAAAATGTCAGTTTGCATTTTTCGCCTTTGTAACGCACAATAATGTGTGAAATTATTTTATGAAACACCTGCCCGTTCAAAATTTGAATTACGGGGGTGTGGCTAGCCATGTAAGAGAGCGGCAGCATTCCTACAGAGCTCTGTCCAGGGCCAGCACTTTTCATCAGAAAAAGCGTCTATTATGGTTGGCAGGAGAGCCAAAAGGACCACCAGGACACCTAAGACCCTCACCACGGGTGAATTATCCATTTCTAATTACTTCTCCCCCCTCTTGGACCTCCCAGAAGATTCGCTACCTTCCCGCGCCGCGGTCCCCTCTGCGCCATCTTGGTTTCCTCGCAAGCTGTCTGGCGGGAAGAAGGCGGGTTCAGCGCAGCCGGAGACACATACGCCGGCACTGGGATATCTTCAGCCCACAAGACAGAGGCGCAGGGACGCGCCGACACAGGTCGCCCCACCGAGCCCGCATCCTTGGAGCCCAGTCTGCTGGGACGCACAAGTCGGGCCCGACCTAGTGGAGGCGACAGGCCGGCAGGAGCCAAACGAGCAGATGCGCCTCCAGAACAGCCTTCCGGCGGGGGACGAAGCAGCGTTTCACGGTCAGTACCCTAGGCAATCCCAATCTCCCCAGCAACCGCTTGCCAGAGCCTCAAGCACCGCAGCAGCCCTAGCTGTGACAGGGATAATCTCTGACCGCGCTTCTAATATGGCGACGAGTGCCACTTCATCTGACGCACCCTCCATGAGCTGTGGAGACTCTCCTCTCTCACTCAATGCCACGACTAACTGGGCGGCGGAGGAGTTGGATGATATGACAGAGGAACCATCCCTAAAGGGGACAGGGGGTGATAGAGTGCTACATCCGGCCCCTCACCATGACCTGGGGAAACTGACACACCATACCCAGCCTAAATGTGCGACACAGGTGCTCAGATCCGGTCTCATCACGGCCCTTGTAGATGTACACATACCTGGGGCAGCGTTCCCACACCTCAAGGCCCTTGAGAAGTGTTCCTCCTCCTTACATGGGATCCCCCCTCTCCCACAGAGAACCCGCAAATTCTCCGTGGAGAACCCAGACGAAATCGTCCCGGCCCCTGAGACCCAGGACATTGCAGATATCATGCTGCCACTGCACCACATCGACGACCCTCAAAATAACCGAGTAACACCGGCGCTGGCTACACAACGCAGTCACTCCTGGCACTCAAGCCCGGCGACTTCCACATGGGGGGGCAGCCCCTTGAGGCCACCGGTGAACCCGAAAGACCTGACAAATCTTGACTACCCAAGTAGACCATCAACTACTGCAAGCGTCGCTGACCTTCCTCCACCTGAGGTCGCCTTAAACACGCTCGCGGCTCACCCTGAACTGCGTGCACTCTTATCTCTACTCCCGTCGAAACTCGACATGCAGCAAATGGCCAAAGATTTACAACAAGCATGGCGGCAAGATCTGAAACCGATTCAAGCAGATGTCTCTGCCCTACAGGACAGAGTTCAACAGCTGGAGACTGCCCAACACTCCACCAACAACACGATTTCTAGCCTGCATTCCTCCATTGCTGAATGGGACACTCGGATTCTCCATCTGGCCTCCCAAATGGATGACCTGGAAAACCGGAGCAGGAGAAACAACATCCGGGTCAGAGGACTGCCAGAATCAATAAAAACTGCAGAAATAATACCAACCTTAACGAAAATGTTAAATTTTATCCTGGGGAGACCAGAAGATACCGTGATCGAGTTTGATCGTGCTCACCGCGCACTTCGCCCTGTAAATCCTGACGCAAAGCGCCCCAGAGACATCATTTGCAGAGTCCACCACTTTACGCTTAAGGACAAAATCATGAGAAAGCCAGACTTATGCACAACGTGACTTATGAAGGTTTGGACATAAGCCTCTATCCTGACCTATCCAGACGGACTCTCCGCATGTGGGCTGCAGTCAAGCCGTTACTAAGAATTTTGCAATCAAGGAACATCACATATCGCTGGGGATACCCCTTCGCACTCCAGGTGCGACATAAGGGCAAGTTACTATCGTTCTGCACACCAGCGGTCCTTCCGATGTTCTGCTCCGCTTTGGGCCTGCCGGAAATATCGCTCCCAGACTGGCAGACGGTGATGCTGACGGAGACCCCCCTCTTCCAGGACACCTCCTCGAGTTCGCTGAACCTCCCTTCTCGCCCTATTACCCCGAGATCTCAGGGCGCTCAGCGTCGCTTGAGAAGCCCAGAATCCGGGTCTTCAAGATCACTCCCTTATCACTGATCTCGGAATCAGGTCTTGTAGTAGAGGTGGTTACTTAAAAGGGCCTTGGGTGTAATGCTTGCCTCCTTCCTGGCCCATCTTTCTAACAAGACATCAACATGTCTCCTGGACTAGTTTGGTTGATTGACGGGAGTGGGGTAACGGTTTGGCCTACACCTATTTCTCCTTTGCCCTCTAGTGTTTTTCTCCCTTTTCCCCTCCTCCCATCTATCTACAACACCCTTATGTTTGTGTGTATATGCCTAATTGCGTCTGTATGCACATTTACATATGTATATATTGATATTCCCCTCAAAGTTCTTTCTCCTGCTGATGAAAGATTCAGATTGTTAAACTGATTGTGTGACATATGTGGCACTCTGCCTTGTGATACATCCAGCTGGCGGTTTGTTTGAACTGCATCTGCGGTAACCAGCCACTCCGCCACCTGAACCAATAAGAACCAAATACCCTGTGACGTCACTGTTTCTGGTTTGAAACTTTGTTTTAGCTCACATCTGTGTGTGTCACTCTTGCACTACTGATTCCTACAATTTGCCTACGTGCTATCCCCCGATCCTCATTGGCCTACTAGATACACTGTTGGCCTTTGCAGTTGTTTTGCTGCTTACTATAAGTTAAGTTTTAGGTTATAGTTTTAACATTTAGATCCACTTCCCCTTATATCCTACCAGTCGGTCCTATTCAGACCTCAGTGCCAAACTTTGAGATCTATCCCTCCAAATCTATATTGTTGCCACCACATGACTACTATACGGGTCTCCTCTCTTAACGTGAAAGGATTTAATGTCCCTGAAAAGCGCTTGCAAATTTTATACCACCTCCACAAACAGGGATCGAATATTGTCTGACTTCAGGAGACGCATCTCCTGAAATCGCATCTCCGGGACTTCCAGAATAGATACTTCCCTGTCTGGTACCACAGCAGCAGCTCTGAAACCAAAACGAAGGGGGTGGCTGTCCTTTTGTACAAGTCGCTGTCGGCCCAGGTCGTAGATGTCCTTACGGATGAGGAAGCCAGGTACCTCTTCCTTAATTGCAAGATGGAGGGGCATTTGCTAACTATTTCAAATGTGTACGCCCCCAATTCCGGCCAACTATCCTTCTTCACTAAGTGTTTTGATGCCCTTACAGCCTTTGCTAAGGGACATGTCATTCTCTGTGGCGACTTCATCCTGCCGCTAGACCCGGAGGTGGACACATCCTCCGGACACTCTTGCTTGAGCAGGAATGTGCTCAATAAACTTAAAAAGTCAATCCATAACATGCTACTCATAGATGTCTGGAGACTGCTCCACTCAAAAGAGCGAGATTATACTTTTTTCTCACACCCACACGGCTCTTACAGCCGTATCGATTATATACTGCCACAACACTCTCTCCTGTCATATGTCTCTAATGCCTCAATTGGGTCTATTTTACACTCAGACCACGCTACCATTCATTGTGACTTTATTTTCCCACACTCCACCCGCCCAACCTTTTCGTGGAAGTTAAATGAGTCGCTTTTGTTGGACTCGCTATGTTTCTCTGACCTTAAAAACACCATTGCCACTTTTAGCTCCTCACATCTATCAGACCCTTCCACTCCACAGATCAAATGGGAGGCCCTCAAGTGTGTCCTGCGGGGGACCCTTATCAAACACGGAGCACGACTGAAAAAAGAGCGCTCGCAAAAATTACAGTCGCTTCTTTCGCAGCTCCAACAAAAAGAAATGGCACATAAGGCGTCGGGCTTGGACTCGGACCTTAGGGAGCTCATGCAAGCTCGTCACGAGGTGCTCCAACTAATGGACCAGAAACACAAACGTTACCAGTAGTGTTGAGCGATTATTATCGACAAAGTTGAAATCGGCACAGTTTTTATGTTGATCGAAATTTTTAGATCATGCGATAATTTAGGTTAAAATCTGTGCATAATTGATTAAGATCGCGCCATTTTCGGCACTTCCTGTCATTTTGGCGGCCAGCAAATCAGCTTACAAAATAGAGCAGGGTGAGATGTGTGTGCGACGTCATGACTGGGATGTATATGGTTTGCAATTGGCTGGAAAAATCACATGACCTCGTTTTACATAGAACAACCCTTCCTTTTCAGCCTCAGTGTCTCACAGCGTCTCAGAGCAGTAGGACGTGCGCTCTGCTTGTGTCCAAACAGCTCAGCGAAATTATTCTATTTCTTCACAGAGAAAGCTCTACTGTTAGCTGTGATCCTTACAACTTAGTTAGATTAGAGATTGGAAGATTTTATGTAGTTAGGTAGAGAATTTTAAAGGAGCATCTACCGCTGTAAAGTCACGGGGGGAGCGGAGAGGGGGCCCCCATGGGTGAACACAGACAAGCTCTATAAAGAATACTGGATAAAGTTCACCAAGACTTAGTGTAGACATTGCACTGCAATAGCTTTATTATTAACAGTTTTCTATTGAAATATTTCCTGGATATTGGGCAGCCTGAACTTATATTAGGATACACATCTTTTCTAGTAACTGCAGGTCTCTTTGTTAGGTGCAAAACTCCACTTTAATTATCAGTATACATTTCAGACAGGTTTTCTTTTTCAATTTTGCCCATTCCACCTTTTTTTGATATATCCCCTTGCAGTTAAATTAGAACCCGGGAAAATTTTTGTAGTTAGCACAGGTTGATGGGTTCCCAAAAAAATCCCTTGTATTACCCGGGAATAAATTTCAGATAGTTTTTTTTTTAAACTTTGGCGCACTACAGCTTTGTTCATTGAGGCCCCTTGATTTTAAATGTGAATACAGAAATTTTTTTTGTCACCCCCGGGTAAATTGAAAGGTCCCAAAAAAAAATTTTTTATTATCCAAAATACATTCCCAGATAGGGATGGGCGAATTTCCCCCAAAAATTTTTCGATTCGGTCATTTCCCCCAAATTTTTCCCGACAAAATTCGTTTCGTTCCGAATTCCCTTGGGCCCAACAAAATCGGGGTTAAAAAAGGAAAGCTTTTTCCAGGCTGAAAAGACCCTGCAGGGTGCTGTTAAAAAAACATTGTGCCATGCTTAAATAGCAGAGGGACCCGGGTTTGGTTTTTTCCATACAATGTTGTTTTTTAGCTTTGACACGCGGGAATGACTGCCGCCCTTTTAAAAACCTTCACTAAAAAATTTTCCCTGGGCATTTTAAGGGGCAAAATGCCCAAAAAAACTCAAGGGGAATTTTACCCTGAAAAAAAGTAAGCCAGCGGAAAGTTTGGAAAAAAAAACAAGCTGAGAGCTCAGGGTGGCAAATTAGTGAGAAAATTTGTGGAGGGTTGACGGGGGCACCCAAGCAGCTTGGGGTTTCAGGCGGGTGGCACAATGACATTTGGAGGTGGCCCAAAACCCCGGGGAAAAAGCCACAGAGGGGCACAATGACTGGAGAACGGGGGTTCAGGGCCCAGGCGGGCATTTATGAGGTTCGGCAGGAAGTGGCACAAGACATTCTGGGGGGCGGCAAAACAGTATTGGGCCACAAAAGGGGCACAATGAACTTTTGTGGGGGTTCACGACAGCAGCAGCATGAGATCAGGCAGTGGCCCCAAGGGAATTTTGGAGGCAAAAAAAAAAAACAGTATTTTGGCCACAGAGGGGCACAATCACAAAGTGGGAGGGTCCGCGGCAAACGTATGGTTAGGCAGTGGCACAATGACATTCTGGGGCGGCTAAACTTTATTGGGCCACAGAGGGGCACAATACACAGTGTGGAGGTCAGGGCCCGGCGCAGTATGAGATCAGGAAAGTGGCACAATGACTTTTTGGGAGGCGGAAACCCAAAAACAGAAATTAGGCCACAGAGTGCACAACCCACCCCATTTGTGGAGGTCACTGGGGGCGGCAGTATGAAAATCGGGGCAGGGGCACAAGGGACATTCTGGAGGGGGGCTAAACAGTTTTTGGGCCCCACAGAGGGCACAATAACAGTGTGGAGGTCACGGCCCCGGGCGTATGAGATCGGGCCCGGGGCCCAAAATTTGACTTCTGGAGGGGGCCCCAAAACAGTATTAGGCCACAGATTGGCACAACCCACACAGTGTGGAGGTCACAACAGCAGCAGCTTTGAGGTCAGAATTTGGCAAAATGACATTCTGGAGGCGGCCAAAAAAAACAGTTTTGGGGCCACAGAGTGGCACAATCCCACAGTGGGGGAGGTCACGACGCAGCAGCATGAGTCGGGGCAGGGGCACAATGAAATTTGGGGGGTAGCAAAACGGGAGGAACCCCAAGGTGGCACAATGATGGAGTGGGGGTTCAGGGGGTGGCAGCGCATGGCGGGGTGGCACAATGACACAGGTGGGGGGAATGGCAGCACCCAAGGCCCAGCATGAGGTCGGGACAGTGGCACAATGACCAGTGTGGATGTCACGGCAAACAGTAACACCCAAGCACAGCTTTGGGGTCATAGAGTGGCAAAAAGACAGAGTTTTGAGGTGGGGGGGGAAAATCCCAAAGCCCCGGGTAAAGTTGGTGGTAGGCAGATGGAGAAACTTTTAGCGGGAGGTGGGGCATCAGGCGGGGGGCGGCTTTGGAATAGTGGCTGAGGCAGGTAGTTTTTAAACCCCAGACTGATGCCAAAAGGCATTGGTGTGGGGAAACCCGGGCCGGGACCCCAGGGCCGGGATTCTTTCTTGACAAAGGCCCAGTCTTTTCCACATTTCCCATGGACAAGCGGGTTCTCCTTGGGGAAAAGGAGGGCCCCCCGCCACATGAACACCCGCTCTGATGCCAACTATGGCGGGAAAAGGGACAGTTTTCCACTGAAACTCGGTAATTTTGCGGCCCCCCACATCCAGTTTGGCTGCCCAGTTAGCCCAAGCGGATTTCAAAATTTGGGGGTGGCAGGGGTGCTGCCCAAGTGGGCCACAACCTTTTGGTTCGGGGGGATTTGCCCCAAGGCCCGGGCTGTTGCTGCTGCGGCGACTGCCCTCCTCACTGGGGGGGTTTGAAGGAAGTGTTTCATCAGTGACCCCAGACTTATTTTAAATACTGATGGAGCGGGGTACTGCCCCTTCCCCCCCCCTTCCCCCCGCACCCGGGGGCGAAGTACGTGAGCGCGGGGGAAACCCCCCGGGTCAGACCTGTCAAAAGGAGGGACGATGCCGCAATGGGCAGGGAAATTGATTAGGGGAAGTTTTCCCTATAGTATTTGGGGTTTGTCTTCCCTTCAATAGTGGGAAAAAAGGCCCCCATTTTGGCCCGGTAGGGCGGGGGGTCCAATAGGGTGGAGAGCCAGAAGTCACCCCTCTCCCGGATGCGGGACTATTCGGCTGTAAATCCCAGGAAAAAAAAAACTTTCTGGGGGCCATTTTGCAAAAGTGACCCCGGGGGGGCTCTCTCCCTTCCTTTTCCACTGTTATACTGCCCGGTGCTTGGGGGTCATCTGCCCCTCTTCCCCCTTCTCCATCCCCCTCCCCGCTGCTCCTGCTCCCCCTTCTTTGTAAACCTGGGTAAAAAACCACCCCAATTTTCCCCAAAGACAATGCTTCTGCCCCAAATGTTCCTCCTCCTCCTCCTTTTTCATTTCCCAAACTCATGTGGCCACGAGATGTAGTCCCCCGTTTTTTAGCCCCCTGCCCGGGACAGATTTTTCAGCTTTCTGTTCCCAGGACATGAACCCAGTGGAATGGACGTTTTCCCACCCCGTATTTTTTTGGGACTGAAAATAAAAATCGCCCCCCCAAATTTGGCCTAAAAAGGGGCGGGTGTCACGCAATGAGTCCCACTGGTGACATAAAAAGTTACACGGGGGAAAGTATTTTCTGTCTGCCTGGGATCATCAAAAAATCTTTAAAGGGCCCTTTTTCCCTCTTTTTCATAAGTCGGCCCAAACATGTGCGGCGGGAAAATTCCAGCGGGTGGAACATCGCATTTCAGAGTGTTTTGGGGGGGGCCCGTTCTCCCCGTTTGCAATTCGAGGGGGGTTTTTTCCTGGATGGTACGAATGGAAAAAGGTGCATGCAAAGTTTCCCCCCCTGGCCCATTTTCAGAATGTTTGAAGATCGGGGGGGAAGACTTCAGGAACCTTTTCAAAACCAGTTTGAACCTTGCGCCATGCAGGGTGCATGGACCATCGCTCCTCGGTCCCTGCGGAACCATTTTCCCTTCCCCAATTGTCCGTCCCCCAGGGTTTCCCGATTTGCAGTTGGCGCGGAGAAACCCCAACATCGATTTCTTGCTGCATGATTTTTGGAGCAGTTTTCCCCCCTGTGTGCCCTTCGTTCCCCGGGAAGGAACCCCAGGTGTAGAACTGGGGGGACACCGCTTGTGCCCTACACATGTGGTATGATGGGAGCAGTATTGTGGAGGGAGATGGTGGGGGTTTGGTGGAGGAGGGGGAGGGGACTTTGGGCGCAGGTGCAGAAGTTTGAAAAACGGGGGGGAGAAAGCGGTGTCTCCTGTCCAAGTTGTTGGTTTTGCCTGGGCTGGGGGCACTTTTCACCCAGGGGGCCCAAAAAGGGGAAAAAGTACTGGCCAAACCGGGTTTTTTTAAAAAGCCCCCAAAAGGTTGTCTGGTTTGCCGTGCACCGGGAACCCAAACCAAAATAAGCTCAAGGCCCCTTGCCCCACCTTCTGTTCTACTTTATTTATGAAGTGTTGGGGATTTCCCTTTTTTTGGAAAAAATTATGGTTTGGGAAAACCCCTCCATCTGGGGCTCGGCACAAGCCATTAGTTCTCTAAAAGGTTTTGCAGGGGTTCCACCTTTTTGGAAAGGGAGGGACTCCCGTACCAACAATTGGCCAGGGGGGCCCCCGGGTCACCTCCCTGCCCTTAGGGGGTTGGACGCTTTACTTTTGTCCCCTTTCCCAATCCCCTGGGTTTGAAGGATGTGGCGCCGGAGTAGCGAGGAGCAGGAGCATCGGGACCGGGAGATGTGTAAAAGAGAAACGGGGCCCCCTTCGCAAAAAGGGGGGTGGGGGCCTTGATGGCTGCAATGGCATGGTGCCACTGGGCGCTGCTGCTGTTTGCTGTTTGCTGGGCCCGGAGGATGGCCCCACCACATCTGAGCCACGGTTTTTTCCCAGGCCACCGGGGTGGGGATTGCAAGTGTTGACGCAGGGCCGTGGGGGCCAAAGTTAGCCCCTGGCCAGCTTCAAATTTTGCTTCCCCGATTTTTTTACATTTTCCCAAAAATTTGGCCCTCCCGGGGTTTTCCCTTTGCAAAAAAACTGCCCACACCCCCGGAAATATCCCGGCTTTTTTCCCCCAACGCTCCCCATGATGACTACTGCCCCCGCTGCCCCGGGGTGAGCCCCTGGGGCCGTAAATTTTTTTGGACCGCGAAGCGGGTTTTTTTACCCGTGCGCTTGGCCTCCCGACCCCACATGTGCTTTCCCGGCTTGACCCGGCCCCCACGGGCCCCCCCTTGCTGGCGCGCCCCTGCCCGACGTGCAAGTGGGCGCCCTCTTCTCCTGACGATGGGTGAAAGGCCCCTTTCCTCAACCCCGGGTCCCAAGTGGGGTCGGTACATAAACATTTTTTTGTGTTTATGTCACTGCTGTCTCATCAACCCGGGCTTTGGTTTTTCCAAGGGTGACCCCTCAAACATGACCCCCCATCCCTCTCAAAATCTATTTCCCCTTTTCCCCCCCTACTGCAAGAGCAGGGGATATTTGGCCCCCTTTCTTCGCTGCCAATAGCTGTGACTGCCCCCCTCAAATTGTTATCCCCGCTATATAGTGGGGGCTGAGCCCAGACCCCCAAAAAATAGATCTCTGGGTGAGGGAAAAACCCGGGTGGGGGGCAAAAGGTGGGTTTTTAAGGGGCAGGTGAGGGCGCTGACCCGCTCCCCGGGGAAAGCCCAAATAAGGTTGTGTCTGACGTTTCACCCACTTTTTGGGGTGGGGTTGTCAAAATGTCATCTGGGGGGGGAAGAGGGGTGAAACCCAGTCAAACCCAATTTTTGAAACCCCTTTGGGGGGGCTGAACAACACCGGCCGCTAGTTTAAGCGGCAGTTGTGGCCTCACCGAGTTTACCCCCCGCTGCGCGGGCCCCTTGCTGTGCTTTAACCTGGGCCCGTTCCAGGAAGGTTTTTGCCAAATTTCCCCTTGGGAGGTGCAGAACCCGCCACCCCTTTTTGTCTGACATATGTTTTTCAAAATGTTTCAGACCCCTGTTTGATATGTTTTCTGTATTGATAAAATTACACCCCGTTTTTTGTCCAAAAGAACCCGTAAAAAAGCTTTTGGGTTTAAACCCCTTTGGGTTTTAAATTGCGCTCCACAAAGGCAAGGGAAAAAAATTTTCTTGGATGGGGTTTTATTTTAAAAACCCCTGTTGGGTTTTTTAAAAGTAAAAAACACAAAAAAGGGGTTAATTTTAAACCCTTTGGACATGGGAAATTTGGCTTTCAGGAAAAAAAGTATTTTATTTTGGCGTTTTTAAAAAAGGTGGTTTTTTTTTGTCGCAAAACCAGCAAAAAAACGCCCTTTAAATTTAAACCCTGGGTGTAAATTGCGCCAAAAGGGAATTTTGGGGGCCGCCCCAAATGTAGTTTGTTTGCGGTTTTTTACAATTGCGTGGGTTTTTACGCCCCACAACAAGAGATACAGTTGTAAAATTTAAACCCCTTTTTTGTGAATTAGGCCCCAGGAAAAATTTTATATTTTGGGGGTTGAAAAAAAAACGGTTTATTTTTGTCAGGGACACCAGCCCAAAAAAAGCTTAATTTAACCCCCCGGGTGTAAATTTTCGCCAAAGAATTGAGCCCCACAAAATGTAGCTTTGTAGGTGTTACAATTGGTGTTTTTTACGCCACACAAAAAAGAGATACAGTTTTAATTAACCCTTTTCTTGTGAATTAGGTACAGGAAAAATTTATATATTTTGGGCGTTGAAAAAGGGCGGGTTTTTTTTTGTCAGACACCAGCAAAACAAAGCTTAATTAAACCCCCGGATTTTTAAAATTTGGGAAAAAAATTGAGCCGCACCCAAAATTAAAAGTTTGTTGGGGTTTACAATTTTGGGGTTTTTTTTACGGGCCCCCAAAAAAGAGTACAGTTGTAATTAACCGTTGCTTGTGAATTAGGCTTTCAGGAAAAAAATTTTTAAAATTTTTTGGGGTTGAAAAAGACTGTTTATTTTTTTCAGCACAAACCCGCAAAACCCAAAGCTTTTTTTAACCCCTGGATGTAATTGGCCAAAGAAATTTGGAAAACCCCCCACAAACTAGTAGCTTTGTAGCGTGTTACAATTTTGGGGGTTTTCCGCCCAAAAAAGAGATTTCAGTTTTTTAAATTAACCCCCTTTGTTGTGAATTAGGCTAAGGAAAAAATTTTTATTTTTTTTGGCGTTGAAAAAAAAAGGTTTTTTTTGTCAGCACACCCGCAAAACAAAGCTTAATTAAAAACCCCCCGGGTGTAAAAATTTCGCCCAAAAAATTGAGCCCCACAAACTAGTAGCTTTGTAGCGGGGGGTTACAATTGGTGTTTTTTACGGGCCCCAAACAAGAGTTCCCGTTGTAATTAAACCTTTGCTTGTGAATGAAAGGGTACAGGAAAAATTTATATATTTTGGCGTTGAAAAAGCGGGGTTTAAATTTTTTCGCCCCACCAGCAAAACAACGCTTAATTTTCCCCCGGATGTAAAAATTGGGGCCCTAGAATTTAGCCGCACAAAACTAGTAGTTTGTTGCGTGTTACCCCTTGGTGTTTTCTACGCCCCACAACCAAAAGGTACAAATTTTTAATTTTTCCTTTGTTGTGAATTTTGGCTACATGGGAAAAATTTTTATATTTTGGCGGGTTTAAAAAGCGGTTTATTTTTGTCAGCACCCAGCAAAAACAACGCTTAATTAAAACCCCCGGATTAAATTGCGGGAAAAAAATTGAGCCCCCAAACTAGTTTTGCTTTGTTGCGGGTTACAAATTTCGTGTTTTCTACGCCCCCACAAAAAAGAGATACAGTTGTAATTTTAAACCCTTTTCTTGTGAATTAGGGTACAGGAAAAAATTTATTAAAATTTTTGGCCCTTCTGAAAAAGACGGTTTATTTTTTTTCAGCACACCGCAAAAAAAAAGCTTAATTAACCCCCGGTGTAAAAGGGCCAAAGAATTTAGGCCCACAAACTAATACTTTTGTTTTGGTGTTACAATTGCGTGTTTTCTAAGGGCCCCACAACAAAGGGGTTCAAATTGTAATTTAAACCCTTTTCTTGTGATTGGTACAGGAAAAAAATTTTTATATTTTGGCGTTGAAAAAGACGTTTTACTTTTGTCACCACACCCGCAAAACAACGCTTAATTAACCCCTTTGGGTGTAAAATTTCGCCCAAAAAATTTTAGCCGCACAAAAACTAGTTGCTTTTAGGGGGTTTTACAATTGGTGTTTTTCTATGCCACACAAAAAGTTTCGTTGTAAATTTAAAAAATTTCTTGTGAAATTTGGTTTTCCCGGAAAAAATTTATATTTTTTTTTGGGGTTTAAAAAGCGGTTTATTTTTGTTTAGCACACCCGCAAAAAAACGCTTTAAAAACCCTGGGTGTAAATTTTCGCCCAAAGAAATTTAGCCGGGACAAAAATTTGTAGCTTTGTAGCGTGTTTTAAAATTTCGTGTTTTTACGCCCACAAACAAGAGATTAAAAATTGTAATTAAACCCTTTTCTTTTTGAATTAGGCTACAGGAAAAATTTTTTATTTTGGCCCTTTTAAAAAGACGGTTTATTTTTGTCGCCACCAGCAAAAAAAACGCTTAATTAACCCCTGGATGTAAAATTTCGCCAAAAAAATTGAGCCGCACAAAAATAGTTGCTTTTGGGAGGTGTTACAATTGCGTGTTTTCTACGCCAAAACAAACAAGAGATACAGTTGTAATTAACCTTTGCTTTGTGAATTAGGGGTACAGGAAAAATTTATATATTTTTGGGGTTGAAAAAAAACGGGGTTTTTTTTTGTCAGCAGACCCGCCAAAAAAAAACGCTTAATTAACCCCCGGATGTAAATTGCGCCAAAGAATTGGGCCGCACAAACTAGTAGCTTTTTTAGCGTGTTACAATTGCGTGTTTTTTTTACGCCCCACAACAAGGGATACAAGGTTGTTATTAACCTTTGGGTTGTGAATTAGGCTACAGGGGAAAAATTTTTTTATTTTTTTGGCGTTGAAAAGACGGGTTTTTTTTTGTCAGGGACCCCCAGCAAAACAGCGCTTAAATTTAACCCCCTTTGGGTTTTAAATTGCCCAAAGAAATTTAGCCGCACAAAATAGTAGCTTTTTAGCGTGTTACCAAAATTTCGTGTTTTTTTTGCCACACAAAAAAAAAGAGATACAGTTGTAATTAACCTTTGCTTTTTTGATTTAGGCTACAGGGAAAAAAATTTTTTATTTTGGGTTGAAAAAGAAGGGTTTTTTGGGGTTTAGCGCACCAGCAAACAAAAGCTTAATTAACCCCTGGATGTAAATTGCGCCAAAGAATTGAGGGCCCCACAAAAAAAGTAGGGTTTTTTAGCGTGTTACCCAAATTTCGTGTTTTCCCAAGCCACACAAAAAAGAAAATACAGTTGTAATTAACCTTTGCTTGTGAATTAGGCTACAGGAAAAAAATTTTTATATTTTGGGGTTGAAAAAGACGGTTTTTTTGGGGGGCAGCACACAGCAAAAAAAAACGCTTAAAATTAAAACCCCCGGATGTAAAATTTCGCATTAGAATTGGCAGCCAAAAAAGAAATTGGGTTTTTTATTGTAAAAAAGCTGTTTCTTTAAATGAATTTCAATAGGAATTTGGGTTAGAATTCCCCTTGGATATTGAATGTATTTTTAAAGCTGCAGTGGGCGCACACTGGATTTCAGATCCAAACCCCAAAAAAATTTGAAAAAAGAAAAATTAAGAGGGGACAAGCTGAGACACCCCACAGAAATCCCCTATATAAAAATCAGTTTTTCAGCAAGAAACCAAACAGCCACGGGGAGCCCTTCCCCGATGAAGCCGTTTAGGGGGAGTGTGGTCAAGGCGTCGCGGGCCCCGGGCTTATATAGTGCGGTGACGTCACAGAATCTGCCCCGGGCTTTTATTGGCTTCAAACCCCTGCAATTTTCATGCAGGCTATGCCCTTCCCTTTCCTTTCCCCGAGGCTTTGCCCCCTGTGGCCATGTTTCTCGCAGCCATTTTTATCAAAACAAAAGCACACTTCGTTCACCCGAAGTACCCCCCCCTTGACTTCGTTCCGAACCCCAAAATTTTCCCGAAAATTTTAAAAGGGAAATTCCCCCTTTTGTTAGAAAACGAAATTTGCCCATCTCTAATTTTCAGTTTACGTGTTTTTTGCATTTTGCCCAGTCCGATTTGTTGATAAACCATCTTGCAGTTAAATTTTAACCCCAGCAATTGTGTAATTACCACAGGTGAATTGATAGGCCCCAAAAAATACCTTTTATTATCCGAATCTTTAAACAATACGTTTTTTTTGCTTTGGCACATACACTTTGTTCATTGAGGCCTTTTGCACTTAAATGTAAAATACTGCAATTTTGAAAGTCCCCACAGGAAATTGATAGGTGCCAAAAAATACCTTTTATTATCCAAAATACATTACAGATACGTTTTTTTGATTTTTGGGCGCACTACAGCTTTGTTCATTGAGGCACCTTGCACTTAAATGTGAATCTCAATTTGGTATCACCAAGGGAAATTTGAAAAGGTGCCAAAAAACCTTTTTATGAAAAAAATTTTCAGATACGTTTTTTGCTTGGCCACCGTTTGTTTTTTGGGGCACCTTGCATTTAAATTGAATCCGGCAATTTTGTAGTACACGGGTGAATTTGATAGGTGCCAAAAATACTTTTTTTTCCCGAATAATTAAGATGTTTTTTTTAAAACTTTTGCCCATCGGTTTTTATGAGCAACTTGCATTAAATTTGAACCCCAGCAATTTGTAACAAAGGTGAATTGATAGGTGCCAAAAAATATTTTTTATTATCCGAAACATTCAGAAGTGTTTTTTTCACTTTGGCGCCAAGCTTTTTTTTTGACACTTTGCATTAAATTGAATCAGAAAATTTTTTGTAGTCACCAAGGTGAATTGATGGTGCCAAAAATCCCTTTTATATTTTAATACATTTCGAAGTTTTTTTTCATTTTGGGCGCGGGCCCAAACTTTGTTGATAGATCACTTGCAGTTAAATTTGAATACAGCAATTTTTTAGTCCCCACGGTAAATTGATAGGTGCCAAAATCCCTTTTTTTATCCGAAAAATTTAGTTAGGTTTTTTCACTTTGGCGGGGGGCCAGTTTTGTTGATAGATTATTTTGCGTTATTTTTGAATCCAGCAATTTTGTTTTGATTTGGGGGATTTGAGAATAGCTGTGATTTCCCGTCTTTTAAAAGAGACTTTCAAAAAATTTCTTCTAAAAATTTTTTATATTTCGAACATGGAGGAAATTAGGTGGTAAGCGAGCAAAGAGGGGGGTAGGACATGGAGTAGAGGTCACGAGAGAAGGTGTCCTTCAGTTGCTGGCGGAAAACACGCATGCCAGCAGATCGGTCAGTTGCAGGACCGTCAGGCCTGTGCATCGCTGGGTCAGGGCCCTGTGAATCTCAGTAACGACAGGTCGACACAATCTGTCTTCAGTGGTTTAATGGCAACCGGCATCCAGCAGTCTTACCTACTAGTCCTCCCAGTCACGGCCCACAAATGTCGTCATCAGGCATCTCCAGCATCCGTCCAACATTTAAGCTGCCCAAATGTCAACTCGTGTACCCACCACTGTGGATAATCCATTTCTGAAGACCTCTTTGATGGACAAAATGCGGTTGGGTCAGAAGGCTGTTCAAGATCAAGAGGTCAAAGAGGATGATTTTCTCTTCTCTGGCCGCCCAGTTACTGATGCTATCAGAGGAGGAGAAGGAAGCGAGGTCAATCGGCAATAATTCCCGGGTCTGCGGTCGGCAACGCCTTGCAGTCTCATGCTTTGTAGCCGCAGCTCCTGGATGCAGATTGTCAGGACGCGGAAGTCACTGTGTTGATGATGATAATGAGACATTGCGGATCCAATGTGGTCTTTTCAGCAGAATGTTGCTTGCGAGTGCTTCATTCACGGCGAGGAGGAAGACGATGGAGGTAGTGTCAGTACGGGTTCCGCCTCAAAATGGGGAGAGGGCGGTCGCAGAAGTCCGCTGATATGATTCCGCAGCATGGTCAGCGCAAACCCCCGCTCCTCGCTTATCGCCGTCAAAAGTTCCAGGACCTCTCAAGCCTGGGCCTTCTTTGAGCAAGCCTCTGATTCACCCTGGTGATGTCATATGCCGCCTCTGTGCCGTAAAAAAAAACTAACGCATAAGTAGAGGCAAGAACCTTAGGTGGTTAACCAACACCAACATGTTAGTCACATGCATGCGAATGCATGAGTTGAAATGGAGGCAAACTTTGGCCAAAAAAGGCCAGGACCGACGCCGGGCCTCAACCCACTGTCACACCCTCAGTCTCCGCTCCTCTCCTCGCCACCACAAGCGTTCCTCAGCTGCCCTTGTCCTATCAGAGTCATGATCAGGGATCAGCCTCTGCTTCAGCCTCCCACCGTCGCCCGTAGTACACAGCACCACCAGAGGGACCCATCCTACCCTTTCCTTTTCGCACAGTTTGACGAAACCTGCATCGCGTACAGCGGCCAGTCTAGCAGCCAGCCTTCTGTCTTCCAGGTTTGGGAGCAGAAAGAAACACTTGTAACCCAACCATCCCAAAGCAAAAAGCTGAATGTCGGCTATTGCCCAGGCTTTTGGCCTTGGAAATGTTTTGCCTTTCCGTCTGGTGGGTTCAGATGGGTTCCCCAGTATGGCCCTTGCCTGCCCCCCAATACCAGATGCGAGCAGGCATTTCATTGCCAGAAAAAGCGTCCCTTTGCCATGGCCAGCCAAGTGTCATCTAAAAACTTTCAAGCACGTTGTTCTGCATCTGTGGCCCGGAAAAAGTCCATCTGACCACCGAACATGGACTATTAAGCATGGGACCAAGGCCGCTTTATCTCTGTGACAGCTCACTGGGTGAGCTGGGTGGATGTCTCTGGGGTGACGGTGGCTCTCAGGCTCGGCGCCACTCTTCAAACCGTAGGGATGGTGCAGGGTTTCTTTCCCCAAGGTCTTCTTGTGCATCGTGCCAGAGAAACCAGGCCTTGTTGAAATGAATCTGTTTTTGGAGGACCGTCCACATACAGGGTCAGGAGTGTGGACGACTCTCCGCAACGAAGACCGAGCGCTGGCTGGGTTGGACCTGAACCTCGTGCAAGGCAATTGTTGTGTGCGCTATAACGGGCGAAAATCTACTGGCCGCCCTTAAGATCGGTAGGCTGGAGCACTCCCTTGCCTGCACATGTCATGAACCTTGTCGTCCAGAAAATTTCTAAAGAGCTTACCCGGGTTGGACTGCCTGCTTGAGGAAGGCTCGAAGTCTAAGTTCGCATTTTCGCGTTCGCACCTGCTTCGTCCCGCCTGGCTGCGTTTTGCAGCGTCAGTTCGGCCTCCGTCAACCGTCTCTCTCCTTGTTGGACGTGGCAACACGCGGGAATTCCACCCTCCATGCTCAGCGATTGTGGCAGCAGCGCAATGCCACTACGGCAGTACGAAGTGACACATGGCATGACAAAGCAGCGGTGCGGACTCGGTGGTGTTGAGCCAGCCGAGAGTGGGAGGCAGGTGAAAGAAGAGCTCTGCACCATCTCTTGCCAGTTTTGAAGAAGCACCAAAATGAGGTCAGTGCAGACAATGCTCTTGTCAGCATGTCATGTGGTGATCTTTAGTTCTGGAACGATAGGTTGGACACTCTGAAACATGTCCCGCCAGCGATGGAGGATGGAGGACGGACCAGGATGCGGACACGGAGCCTTTCTCTCTTTCAAAATCACAAGGCCGAGAGTTTCTCAATTTTATCGGTCTTCATTAGGCAGTGGTTCGGGGTCAGGGCTAGTGCCAAAGGCAGCGCATCAGCTCTCAGGGTGCATCATCTTCAGCAAGTTCAGGGCTGTGTTGAAGCTGGTGCCGGAGGCATCGGAGGAGGAGGTATTCCTAGACACTGACTTGTTACCGAAGTCCCTTGCCTTTGGAAAGAGGGTGGCTGGTGAATTTGAGGCGGAGGAGGAAGATGAGGAAGATCAGTTTGCTAGTGCCCCTCGACCCAGAGGCTTGGGAAATCAAGGCTCCATCTCTCACATGAGTGCTTGGATGCTCCATTTCCTCCAACATGATCCTCGCATTAAGGCCATCAAAATGAACAACAGTTACTGGGTGGCCACCCTCCTGGATCCCCGGTACAAAACAAAACTCAGCACTTTCCTTCCACCCACCCAAATAGAGAGTAAAATGCAGGAAATGGAGACCTTGCTGATTGATCAACTGGAGACATCTGTTGCGTCTGATTCACATTCTTCAAATGTCACGGTGGAACAACATCAGCGACGTGACAGCAGTAGAGTGCCAAGTAGCCGTAGCGGCAGCAGCAGCAGCAGGCAAGGTGGCAGAAGCCTAATGGGTGACTTCTGGCAATCTTTATTTACCACCTCACCAACGCATGCAATGCAGGGCACACATCCAACACACAGAGACCAGCTTAAGATCATGGTGCACGACTATCTGCGTCTCAACACCGATGTTTTTGGATGTGTTCCGGACCCAATAGACTTCTGGGTATCCAAAATGGACGAATGGCCCGAGCTCGCTCGCCACGCCATAGAGGTGTTATCCTGCCCAGCAGCCAGCGTCATATCTGAGTGGACCTTCAGCACAGCTGGAGGAGTCATTACAGACAAACGCATCCGGCTTTCCACAGATAATGTGGATCGTTTGACTTTCATCAAGATGAATCAGGCATGGATCTCTGATGATGTTGTGGCCCCAATTGCCGAGGTCACCGATTAGTTGCCGGTCTACTTCACATTCCTCTTCAAACAGAAATGGTCCTCTTGAAAACTTATTTTTTAAAATGATCACTTCTTACTGCAATTTTTATTCTCTTTTCCAACAGTTCATTTTGCTGGTTTTGCTGTGAGGAGACTGTAAAAGACAGCAAGGTTTCATGACAACACCGTATTCCATTTACTCACTTTATCTTTAGAAGTTTTCGCATTGTCAATGGTTTTGAGGTCATGTTGCTGTGAGATACAGCTATAATTATGGTCCTTTGGAACAGAAATGTGGCTTCTAAGTGGCATTTCTCCATCACAATTTTTAATAGTGGCTGAGAAGTCATATTTATAATTTTTTGGGGTCATGTTGCTGTGAGATACAACAATAATCATGGTCCTTTGGAACAGAAATGTGGCTTTTAAGTGGCATTTCTCCCTCACAATTTTTTTTTTTTTTTTTTAAATTGTCTTTATTTGGACCAACAAGTAAAAAATACAAAGCGTTATGACATTTTTCACAATCCACATACAGGGATAACATCAAGTATGTCATAAAATAACAAATTCCATACGTGTGCTTTTGCTTTTAACATATAAATATGTAGTCATGCAAATCTGTGGTCCCTTTTTTCACTTTTCTTACTAAGTAAACTGTTAAACATGTAAACCTTTACTCCTTTGATATGTTTAAAAGATTGGTGTACAAAACATCGTATATGATTACAAAGCAGTCTCCTACCCGCCCTGCCCCCACCCCCCTATCCAGTCTCGTCCGGGTCCCCCCCTCCGCGCGCGCCCGCCCGCCCCCCCCATAGATCCAATGTATCTGGATCTGTTGGGATATGCCTCGTCATCAGATACAGACCAATAGGGTGACCTCGCCTCAAGCGTCACTCTATGGATATGTGTTTATACTCACTGTCATCTTCATAGAGTAAGAATTAGAAATCCAGCAGGGGTGCTAAACCATCCCTTGCCATGGGTTCCCCCATCAATTGCCCACATACGCCCACCGTGAGGGGTTCTGCGCCCGCAAGCTGCTGCCCCAAGTACCAAGATGTCATTCCAAAACAAGAATATAATTTCTGCCTAACCCCGTGTGGCATGGTCTCCATAAATTTCCCCCAGAGGCGGAAAAACTTTCCTACTCGTTTCTCCTTGTGTTGCATAGCCTCCACCCAATCCATTCTCAATAGAAAAGTACATTTCTCCATAAATTGCATGAAAGTCGGACTAATGGGTTGCAGCCAGAATTGGAGTATTGTTTTCCTGGCTGCGGACGATAATAAATGTAACAGTTGCACTTCCCTATTTGTAAAGGTGGATGGGACCCCGTCCTCAAACCCGAACATGGCCCATGGTGCGCTTAGACTAAACGAGGACACCAAGTGGCTTTGAATGAAGGTGGTTATGGTTTCCCAATATTGTTTGATCCCAGGGCATGCCCACAGGCAGTGAAACAGATCTGCCGCCGGGGAGCCACAGCGAAAACATCCATCTGACGCAAATTTTCCCATGCGATGTCCTCTCAGTGGTGTCAGGTACGCGTTATGTGCTATTTTAAGATTCATCTCTGCATAGCGGGTCGAGGGGAGAAATTTATGGGCCCTGGAAAGAGTAGTTATTATAAAATCTGGTGTGAATTTCGGATCGCTTGCTGCCCATCTAGCAAGTTGTGTAGGGGTATCCTCATACGCCAGATTTCCCAGTAGGAATCTGTAAATCTGTGATAGGTGTCTCCGTCTGGTCGGAGGTTTCAAGACAGTCTTGTCGAAGTCATCGTCCCAGTCTGCGTCTGTCAGTAGTCTCAGGACCCCCGTGCAGTAATGGTTCGCCTGAAGATAGTTGAAGAAAGGTATCGCTATATGAGGGAAAATCCCCTGTAATTCTCCTATTGTATACGGTGAGCGTGTTCGGGGGTTTATCCAATCCTCAAGGGTCTTCAGGCCCATGTTGTATAACCTTCGGAAAGTACCATGGGGTTTCCCGTCCTGAAACTCCGGGTTATGGATCAGTGTCCGGTGTAACGAGACCCGAGGTGAAAGCTTTCTGAGGGCCCTCATCTTATTCCAGGCTCTCCAAACTGGCATCAACAACGGATTAACACGTACCTCAGCTGGGATCTGGCTGTACTGTAAGTGTACAAAGTCCATGGGGGAGATGTTAGGAAGGAATAGTCCCTCCAACGAGCTACTAGCGAACACTTCCGTGCCCTGCCTCCAGTCTGCCAGGTACCGGCCTAGCGCTGCCAGGCAATAATGTCTAATACTTGGGAACCCAAGGCCCCCATTCGTTTTGGGTTGACAGAGTAGATGCAAAGGTATGCGCGCCCTCTTATTGTGCCAGATGAACGCCCGGTAAAGGGCATTGATTAATTTTTCATCCTTAGGTCTGAGATAAATTGGTAGCATTTGGAGCATGTATAATAGTCG
Organism: Phyllomedusa bahiana; assembly: GCA_025379985.1. NCBI lineage: Eukaryota > Metazoa > Chordata > Amphibia > Anura > Hylidae > Phyllomedusa > Phyllomedusa bahiana. The sequence goes on along the minus strand of JAODAL010002403.1, from coordinate 75,659 downwards.
CGGAAACTCCACTATTTTTATAAGGTTTGCCCTCCCCATAAAATTTAGCGTGATATTCTCCCAGGTTTTCAGTGTTCGTGTCGCAGTTGAGATGTACCTTTTCAGGTTGTCCTGGTATATATTCGCTGGGTTTCTAGTAAGTGAAATGCCTAGGTATTTTAACGAGGATGTGCACCACCGTATGCCGAAGGCAGCTGACCATAAGGGCTTGGCGGGGCCCTTCAAGAGAAGACCTTCGCTTTTATCCACATTTATCTCGTATCCCGAGAGGCGCCCCCTATCTCTCACCACTTCCAGAACGCGGGCCAGGTTTTGTTTTGGGTTGGTTATCATTAATAGCAAGTCATCTGCGTATGCGGTGAGTTTTAATGATCGGTTGCATTTAGTTATGCCCTGAATGGATGTTTCCTGTGAGATATAATATAAGAGTGGATCAATTGAAAAATTGAACAGGATGGGCGAGAGTGGGCAGCCCTGTTTCACCCCTCTAAAGAGGTCAACCTGTGGGGTTGTATGGCCATTTAAGATTAGTGCAGTGGAACAGTTAAGGTGGAGAAGGTCTAAGAAATTCAGAAAGACAGATCCGAGCCCCCTCCGTACCATTGTAGCATTCAGGTAGGGCCATGAAACCTTGTCGAAGGCCTTCTCAGCGTCCAGGCTTAACAGCATGGACACTGGATGACCTGGCTCCTGGGCCGCCAACATCGCCGCCGTCGCTACTCTGACATTCCGCACCGAGTGACGATCTGCCACAAAACCAGACTGATATGGATGAATGATGCTTGGTAAAAATTTTTGGAACCTATTAGCTATGATCTTTGCCAATAATTTATAATCCAAATTCAATAATGAAATTGGTCTATATGATGTGAGGAGGGTCGGATTCTTCCCTGGTTTTAGTATTAACGTCGTTCTGGAATCAAAGAAGGTGGGGACCTCTCGGGATCTTATGTAGATGTCATTAAATAATGTGGTCAAGTAGGGGGTCACCTCGGGTTTCAAGATCTTATAAAATTCGGCCGAGAGGCCGTCTGGGCCTGGAGCCTTACCACTGGCCGAAGACGCAATAGCTCCCCTTACTTCCTCCTCCGTAATTTCCCCCTCTAGCTCCGAGCGTTGTTCTTGGGAGATACCCGGCATTCGGACCAAGTCTAAGAATGACCTGGTAGCCGCCTCGTCATACGGGGGTGCACTATACAATGTTTCATAATATGTGATGAAGGCTTGCTCGATATCATCGGGGTCTCTAAGGTCACGTCCTGTCTCTGGATCTGTCACAGTCGATATGGGTGGTTGTGTCTTCCAGGGTTTCGTCATTTTAGCCAATATCGCACCTTGCCTCCCTCCCCACCTGTAAAATTTATTTTGTACGGCCCTAGTGTGGCTTAACGCGTGGCCTTGTAAAAAAGTTTCTAGTAAGCCCCGTGCGTCCCTAAAATCTGCTTTCGTCTGTTCAGACTGGGTCACTGAGTGTGTCGCTTGAGCTTTCTGAAGATTAGAATATAAGTTCTCAAACTTTTTTTGGTATTCTCTCCGCTTCATGCCCATATAGCTGATGATGCCGCCCCGGAGCACAGCCTTTGCCGTGAGCCACAGTAGAGGGACGTCATCCGCATGCCCCTTGTTATCTGTCAAGTATAGCTTCCATTGAGTTATCAAATAGTCCCTGAAATCGTCTGAGTTAGAGAGATAGGCTGGAAAACGCCACCTCGCAGACTTAGGGCGGAAGCCAGGGCCTCCCAAGCTCAGCACTATAGGGGCATGGTCCGAGATGACAATGGGGAGTATATCTGAATCCAGTACGTCTGCGGCCAAGGAGGTGTCAACCATGGACAGGTCGATACGAGAGAACGTATTGTGCACCGCCGAGTAGTAGGTGTACATTCGGTCTGTTGGGTTTTTTGCTCTCCAGTGATCAAAGACCCCCAAGGTGTCGAATAGTAAGGATATGGATGGATGTATCGCTGTGGACCCCAAGCGGGTATTAGACCTATCCAACCCCTGGCAGGGGGCAAGGTTAAAGTCCCCCAGCAACACCAGATTAGTGTGATCCCTCTGCAGTAAGAAATCTACTACTTCTGTGAAAAATGTCTCGGTTGGGGAATTCGGGGCATAGAGGTTAAAGAGTGTATACACTTTATTCGCAATCCTTACCCGTATGTATATGAAACGGCCCTCTTGGTCCGTATATTGTTCTAGAACCTCTTGCACCAGACCTCTCCTGAAGTATATGGCTACTCCGCGAGCTTTCGTTTTGTAAGTGGCTACGATCGGGGGGTCTAACCACGTGGCGCGCATCGGCACAAAGTTACCCGTCTTCCAGTGCGTCTCCTGAAGGCACAAAATGTCCGCCTTCAGTTTCTTAAGGTGTACAAGGACCTTCCTGCGTTTCTCGGGAATGTTAAGTCCTGCCACGTTCCATGACACTATCTTAACAGTAAGAGGCGTATTAGGTTCCTCTGCGGATTGTGCGGTATTACTCATCCTGTATCCCTAAAGGGGATTGACCCACATGATTTATTTAGTAGAGATCGATGACCCAAGGCGTCCCAGCGAGCGCCCCAGTTGTCATCCTTTGTAGGAGGGGGGTTGCCGGCGGAGCGCCCGCCAAGGAGAGGACCCGGACAAGACTTCCCAGAACAAAACCCCAACATCTTTATGACAAAAAGGTAAATTTTAACATTTGAAACACACATGTATGCCGACATGGCATAATAGAAACCCCACCATGCCCTTCTTCAGAAGCATAATTGTCGAGCAATACAAACAAATGTAGGATCTCCAACAGTACAATAGATCTCGGTGAGAATCCCTTTGCATTATTTACTGAATACGCTGTTAAGGATCTCCCAGCAATTCCCATCTCCCCGACCCATCTTCCAAAAATGAGACAGGGGGGGGGGGTATGGGTCATAAAGGTCAATACCCAGCTAGCCCACCAAGTCTAGACGGCTAACCTCCTAGCTGTGTTTTATTCTGCTGCCGGTAGGAACCTCCGTGCCGCCTCCTCTGGTGAGTCATAAAACACTTCCCGCCCATTTTCCTGAACCCGCAATCTGGCAGGGTACAACAGCTGGAAGCGTATGTTATTGTCATGGAGGTGTCTGCACACCCCCTGAAAGGCCCTACGCTTGAGGGATACCTGGGCAGAGAAGTCCTGGAATATTAGGATCTTTTCCCCATTCACCTGGACATCTCTACGCTGTCGGAACGCCCTGAGGAATTTCTCTTTGATCGTCCAGTTGTGGAATCTTGCGATAACTGGGCGGGGCCTACCCCTCTGCTCCCTCCTCACCCCCATCCTGTGTACCCTCTCCACTAGCAGGGGCTCTTTTGGAAGGTCTAGATGAAGAGCTGTGGCCAAATCGGTTACAATATAGGAAGCCAGCTGGTCTGAGGATACCTGTTCGGGTACTCCAATGAACCTCAAATTGTTACGTCTCTCCCTATTTTCCAGATCCTCCAGCTTAGCCTGGAGGGTCTCAATGGTCGTCTGGTTATGTATCGATGTCCCTTCCACTCTAGAGATGTCCGCTTCCATAGAAACGGTTCTGGACTCTAGGTCTGCAATTTTCTGAGAATTTGCAGTGATCTGGGCCAGGGCTGCGTTCACTGACGCCTGGATTAGATCAATCCTTCGATCCAGAACTGGTAGAATAAGTTGGGAGACTTCTTGCGCTATTGACAGAGAGGACTGCTGCGCCATCTCAACCTGTAGAGATGGGTCTGGGGATTCGGATGCCATGCCTTTCGCTTTGGTATTACCCCGGGGTGGAGTCGCTGTGGACTTGTTAGGGGCTGGAGAGACGGGCAGTGCCCCGGCCTTGGACTTATTCTGGTGGTGTCTAGCTACTTTAGGGGCGTCCCCTTGGTGTGGGAGGGTATTGGCCGCTGAGCGTGTGACTCTATTTGGCGTAGATTTTTGGAGAAATTTGTCCATACTCTGTATGGGCCTGAAGAGAGCCAACCCGGTTATGGACCCCCTGTTCCGCCCGACTTTGCTCAGGGATGTCCGCCAGCCGACACAGCCAAGCCTGTATGTGAGCCTGTCGTAGATCTCTAGCAGGGGAGGGCCTTGTTAACCCAGGAGAGTATGGACCCGGTGACTGGTGGTGCTTGCTCGTGTATAGAGCGGTTCCCTGGGCCGGTGGGGTGTCCCAAGTATCTCGCCCTACATATTACTTAATCAATATGTGAGCAGAGAAAGGGGGGGAGCACCCCTGTATTAAACACTTGGTTGCAAACTAACTACAGGGAGAGATTGATGGAGCACTGCTGCCACCTGGAGGGATCTCGGTTGAATACACTTTGATATGCAATCTTTAGAACTCGGAAAGTGAGGTCTGAATGAGAGCTTTCTGGATGAGTAGGATAACAGGCTCAGGGTTGCTGTTTCCCTACATAGACATGCTATGATTACAATTGTAAGGCTAACTGAATTTCTGTAATGTCCAGTGTTGTAGTGAATAGTCGACTCTCCTCAGAGTCCGTAAATGTAGTATGTAGGGGGCTTGTCAGTTCCAGAGATAGATATCTCTCTCAAGTCGCCACTGCCCCTCGTCGAGTGTCCAGCAAAGTCCCCCCGGGGTCGAGTTTACGCGTGGGAGATGGGGGCCACAGCAGACTCCCAATGAACAGAGCCGCAGTGTCTCCACCATACCCCTGGGGACAGGAGACGGGCTCGCCTGAGGGCCGTCCGGCCTGTTACCTCTCTGTGTTATAAAACAAGTAGCTATGTAGAGCCAGTCCGTGTCGCCATGTGCTGGACCCAGTGGGAAGATGGTGGTCCCCCTGCGACGAGAAAGTCCGGGAAGGGGCCTTTCGCTACCCCCACGCTATTGTGGCCCTTAGGCAATGTGCCCAGGCCTTACGGATCCCTGTCAGAGAAGGGCTATTGGACCGCCCGAGAGCGGCGAACTCACTGCGACCCAGCAAGGGAACTCCGTCTCCACCCCCGACCAGCCGCAGGTGCTTCCCACATGGACCAAGCGGCAGTGATGATCTCCGGAGTCTCCGCCAGTCGTGCTTGATTTAGGGAGGGCTGGTACCGTGGGCTCCGCCTGTTCAGAGCAGGCCGATGATGCCTCAGTTGTCAGTGGCCGGATGGCGTCCGCTGGCCCAAATGCAGAAGCACCCGAGGCAGACACAAAGGCGCCGGAGGCTGTGCGCGTGGCAGGCGTGGTGCTCCGTTGCCGTCACCTCGTGTCCCCGGTCTCTCCTATCCTTGCCAAGGCGCTGGTGGGGCACAGGCAGCCTGACCAGTAGCGGTGTGTAGGATGCTGAGCTCAGTTGGCGCACGTGGGATATCCCCGGTAGTGTCAGCGTTCCCGGCTATCTTCGCCCGGTGCCAGGGGTGCTAGTGCTGCGGGTTCCACAGATTCTCCACCGCTTATTCGCAGCAGCCGTGCGGTGTCCCGAGTGGTAAGCAGAGAGCGGCGGTCACCCAGGAGGCACCGGAGCTCCAGAAGCAGACGGGCAGCCCAGCAGAGTCCACTGCCCACATGCGGCGCTGTGCACAAAATGGCGCCGGGAGCCGAGAGCGCGGCGGGCGCGCTCGATCTGCACCACGCACCTCCCGTCTCCAGACACCTCTCTCCTTGCGTGTTCGGCCGCCTCCCGTACACCCCGGGTGTCCAGGGGTCGCACCGCATCTGCCTCGGTAGGCTTGGGGGCTCCGGTGAAGCACAGGCAGCCTGGCAGGGCCGCCTGATTTCGCGCGCCGATACCTGCAGCTCTCCCCGCTGCTCCGGACCGCCGGGGAAAACAGTGATTGGGCTCCAAGTGGTGTCCAGAACGTCCGTGCTTGGTTCTGTCGATGTTCTCAGAACGTAGAAGCCGTTCAGACCCTCTTTTCAGGACAGATCAGCGGGAGTCCAGGTAAGAAGCGGCCATTCGCGATGCCCCGCCCCCGGAAGTCTCCCTCACAATTTTTAATAGTGGCTGAGAAGTCATATTTATCATTTTTTGGGGTCATGTTGCTGTGAGATACAGCAATAATCATGGTCCTTTGGAACAGAAATGTGGCTTCTAAGTGGCATTTCTCCCTCACAATTTTTAACAGTGGCTGAGAAGTAATTTTTATAATTTTTTGGGTCATGCTGCTTTGAAATGCAGCAATACTACAGGTCCTATTATAAAAAAAATGTTGTTTCTAACAGACATTTGTTCTTCACAATTGTCAAAAGTGGCTCATGGGTCATGTTTTGAATTTTTGGGGGCATTTTGCTGTGACATGCAGCTATACTACAGGTCCTATTATAAAAAAATGTTGTTTCTAACAGACATTTGTTCCTCACAATTGTCAAGAGTGGCTCAAGGGTGATGGTGCTGTCAGAAACAGGAATAGGTAGGACACTGTTAATGGACACATATTGCAAAATGACTTGTTTTTGCAAGATCTTTAACAGAGCTATCAATCCCTGTATTGAGACAACCCATTTAATACAATTAAAAAAGAGAAACAAAGACATGGTGGGATTCCATCCTATTTTAAAAATGTGTTTTCTAGAATTAAACTACTAAAAAACTTGCATGTACAAAATAGCTGGTAAAAAAATTCCTCTGAATTGTACAAGGGAGGTACAGGAAAACTTGACCAGATGTAGGTTATTCAGAGGACATGGAGTATGGAGCACGGACAGAGAACAAAGTACAGAGACAATTTCCTCCAGCATGTTGAGTAAAATGAGAAAAAGAATGCCAAGAAAAAGGGCACCTGGGTGGAACAGGAGCGTTAACCACCAGTATTTCCAAGTGAAGCTCAATTGGTCCGCACTCATACGGAGGGGCAAGCGCTACCCAGGACAGGGACAGTATATGTCCAGGGAAACTAAAATGGTGGTTGAAAGACTCATTTTTCCGGCACTTTTTAAATGTGGGGGTCATGCAGGTTTGGGGCTCATGCTGCGTTCCAGTACAGGGATATTCAATGTCCAGTTCAAGTAAAATGATGGTTAAAATCATACTGCCTACTGTCACTTTTTAATTTGTGGGTGATGCAGGTTTAAGGGTCATGCTGTGGTACAAGACAAGGATAGTGAATGGTCTGTGATTTTTTTTCTGTGGCTTTTATAACCTAAGTGTGTTGCCTAAGATGTAGCACGTATCCATTTGACTGTTGTGGTTTTTAATTCCAGCTTCTCCAGCCCTGTTTGGGTGTAAGAATGAAGGTGTTGTTGCTCTCCCATAGACTTTAATGGTCATCGATCATAATCTATTATCGACTATCGACTTTCTTGTCGATGATGGTCGACTATCGACCATCGACCGATGTCGATGGCCAACGTAATCGCTCAACACTAGTTACCGGCAGATCTGCTCCAGTTCCTTTTATGTATGGAGCAACAAGCCAGGGAAATTTTTGGCCCGAGCACTTCGTGAGCAACGAGCTTCTTTATTTATTCCATCCATTAAAAACACAGAGAATAAGTTGGTCCACATAACCGGGGACATCTTGGGCGCCTTCCAAGCTTATTACTGTGACCTTTACAATATCCCGACCCCTGAAAAAGCCATAGGCCCGGAACGGTATCATGAATCCCTGCAGGACTATCTGTCCAGCCCTGCACTCCCGCCCTTGAGCGCACAGTCCCTCGCCTCTCTGGAGGTACCATTCACATCAGACGAACTCAAGGCTGCAATAAAGGCCCTGCCATCTGGAAAGAGCCCGGGCCCCGCTGGTTACACTGCTCAATTCTTTAAAGCGCTGACTGATGAGTTAACTCCCTCCCTCCTCGCTGCATTCAACGAGGTGGCGCCGGACGCTCCTTTCCCGAAAGAATTCTTGAAAGCTTATATCACGGTCATTCCGAAAGAAGGAAAGGATCCCAATCTGTGTTCAAGTTATCGCCCCATATCACTCATCAACACATGCTAAGCACTTTGCCAAGTTAATATCCATGTGGCTCAGTCCGCTGATGAGTTCGCTGGTTCATCCTGATCAGGTGGGGTTTGTCCCCTCCAGAGAGGCGAGGGATAATACCTTGAAAACATTCTTCCTCATTCATTATGTGCAATCATCGAGCCATCCCTGTGTCCTTCTCTCATTAGACGCAGAGAAGGCTTTTGATCGGGTGAGTTGGTCCTTCCTGAGGGGAGTCTTACGGCATCTGGGACTTGGGCCGACTATGATGTGTAGGATTTCGGCACTCTATGACTACCCTCAGGCACAGATTCGAGTTAATGGATCCCTATCCCTCCCCTTTAAAATTTGCAATGGTACCAGACAGGGATGCCCTCTGTCTCCTTTACTTTATGTTTTGGCAATGGAACATCTCTTACAGGCGATAAGCTCGGATCCCGATCTTCAGGGCGTTCAAGTAGCACAACACCATTTCAAATGTTCTGCATTTGCGGACGATTTGCTACTCTATCTTTCAAGTCCTCTCACCTCCCTACTGGCAGTATTCAAAGCTCTACAGTGATATGGTTCACTGAGCAATCACAGAGCAAACATGACAAAAAGTGTAGCTTTAAACCTTAATATACCTGAAAACACACTGCGAACCTTGAAATCATCCTTCCCACTTACATGGTCTTCGACCTCATTTAAGTATTTAGGGGTACACATACCCGCTCATCTAGAACAGACCTTTGACCTCAACTTTTTCCCCTTACTTAATACCATAGCTCGAGATCTATCCAGATGGGATAGGAAGGATTTTGGGTGGCTAGGATGCATAAAAATACTTAAAATGAACGTACTTCCCCGCATGCTATATCTGTTCCAGGCAATTCCGATCTTGTTGCCCAGGACATGCTTTGCGGCCCTGCGCAAACTGATGCTTGATTTTGTGTGGGCACGCAAACATCCTATAATAGCAGGTTCCACCCTTTCTAGGCCTAAATCAGAGGGAGGATTGGCGTTACCTGATTTTCAAGCATACTACTTAGCAGCGGTGATGGTCCGAACACTTGACAGCTTCAACAGCTATGGCTCTAATCTCTGGTTCGAAATGGAGGCACAGATGTTTGGTGACCCTACTGCAGCACTGCCCTGGTTACCGACTAACTTCCTCTCTCAAAGACTTCTGAGGGGAATCCCCTGGATAGCACAAACCTCGATCCGAACTTGCCGGGCTTTCCTCTACAGAATGACCCTGTTCTGCCCTGGAGGTCGGCTTACCCCTTTAGTTGGGAACCCAACTATCCCTGCAACATTATCACAAACTATTGTTCGACTGCAGGGGAAGAAACCCTTATCTTCGATTATTGGGAGCATACTCACCTCAGATTCCTTGAGGTCCTACCGGGACTTGATGGGCGAATCATCGAACACATTGTTCTCCAGGTTGGCCTATTACCAGCTATTGAGCTATTACACTAAGAACAAGGTAGGTCGGGATCTACATAGACCTTGTTCGCCATTTGAGTCTTGGTGCCTCTTGGACCTCTCCGGAGACCATGCACTCTCCAGAGTGTACAGACTCCTACAAGCCCCAGACACAAACAAATTGTCTTTCCAGCGCAGTTGGGAGAAAGAGTTCGGTAGGGAGCTCCCTGATGAAGTCTGGGAGAGGGATTTTTATCTAACGCATAAAACCATCATCTCGACCAAAGCACAGGAACTCAATTATAAAATCATCACATGCTGGTATAGGGTCCCTTCCCTTCTTCACTCCCTTTACCCGGAGGTGCCTGATGTGTGCTGGAGATGTCATGGAGATGTGAGGACTATGTCACACATATGGTGGAATTGCCCAGTTCTCCAACCATTCTGGTTAAAGGTTTTAGAACTCGTACACACCATCATGGGGTTCAGGATCAGGAATGACCCAACCTCCCTGCTTCTTTTTGACCTGCCACAACCTGCCCGTTCCCTCAGATATCACTTGCTCTCATTTCTCCTTCAGGCAGCTAGGGCAATTATCCTCCGACTTTGGCGGTCGACTACCTGTCCTTCCATCTCCTCCTGGTTTCGGGAAATTCATAGACTTCAATGACTAGAGGAATTTAGAAATAATTTCCCCTTGCAGGTCAGGAGTTTTTGGCTGATCTGGAATTACTGGGTTGTAATCTCCCAGACGGACCTCTACTGAACATTCTCCCTATGAGACTCTAGTGATTGCTCCCCCTCACCCATATATTTCATTTCTTTTCGCATTCCTTATTGCTTCGTGACTCATTTTTGTGACGATAGGACTAGCCTTTATTTGTTATTGGATTGGAACCGATCGGTTACCCAGGATATCCCACTAGTTTGATTTTCCTTTTATGGAGTTTATTGTATTACATCCATGTGAATAATTGAAAATATTTGCATATTTTATGCTTTGAAGGCAGATCTTTCTGCTCTTTGCTACTGTTATACGTATTTTAATTTCAAACTGCAGCATCATGGCAATTTTTTCTCCCCTTCCCCTTTCCCCCATGATCTGCTCTACCTTGAACGGATAGGCAGCATTTAATACATTCTCATCTCTGATGTTAATATTTAGATTCATCAGGGTCAGCAGGTTATACATTATACTTTATACATGCTATACAACTATCAAACTGTATAAGATAAAGATATTGCTTGTTCTTGATGTGACCTTATATACCTTCTGTTCTGATTAGTGCTGACTGTTGTCATTCACATTGGTATTCGTGTGTTTATCTGTTTGAAATTTCAATAAAGTTGTTGAATAAGGAAAAATTTGAATTACACACCTTAAAATGTTCCTTGAGGGGTGTACGTTCTAAAATGGGGTCACTTTTGGGTGTTTTTATAATCACAGCATGTACAATTGTCAGGACATGCTGTGTATTTCAGCAAAATAGGCCTGTCATGCACATAATTGCTATGTCTTCTCCATGGCGTGTTTCAGGAGGCAGCCAAATTCTAGGGTGACATGTGGGGTGTCCCTAGAACGGGGAGACATGGCAGAAAAATTGGGAATCTAATTTTTCAATTTTGCGCAAGGCGTGCCGCTGTTATTGTTAAAAGGTATGGAATAAATACAGGATAATTGTGATTTTCACCTTATACCTCTAAGTGCATTATCTATAAAAAAAAAAATCACCTCTAGGGTCCAAATGCACAATATACCCCTAGATGAATTCATTGAGGGGTGTAGTTTCCAAAATGGGGTCAATTTTGGGTATTTTTCTCCGTTCTGGAACCTGGGGGGCTCTACTAATGCAACATGAGGGCCTCCAGCCAATCCAGCTTATTTTGCAATCCCAAAGTCAAATAGCGCTCCTTCCCTTCTAAGACTCACCACGTGCCCCGTATATGTTTTATGACCACCTATGGGGTATTGCCTTACTTGGAAGAAATTGGGCAACAGGTTTTGGGGTGCTTTTGATCCTCTTTTTTTGTGAAAATGAAAAATTTCAGATTAATAGTGCAATTTTATGGAAAAATTGTAATTTTTTATTTTCACAACCAGATTCCAGAAATTTCTGTGAAAAACCTGTATGGTCAAAAGGCACGCTTTACCCCTAGATGAATTCATTGAGGGGTGTAGTTTCAAAAATGGGGTAAATTTTGGGTATTTTTTTCTGTTCTGGAACTTGGGGGGTCTACAAATGCAACATAAGGGCCTCCAGCCAATCCAGCTTATATTGCACTCCCACAGCCAAATAGCGCTCCTTCCCTTCTAAGACTCACCACGTGCCCCGTATATGTTGTATGACCACCTATGGGGTATTGCCTTACTCAAAAGTAATTGGGCAACAGGTTTTGGGATGTTTTTTCTCCTCCTTTGTTTGTGAAATTGAAAAATGTGAGATTAAAAGAGCAATTTTATGGAAAAATTTAAATTTTTCATTTTCACAACCGGATTCCAGATATTTCTGTGAAAAACCTGGTCAAAATGCACGCTTTACCCCTAGATGAATTCATTGAGGGGTTTAGTTTCAAAAATGGGGTAAATTTTGGGTATTTTTCTCCGTTCTGGAACTTGGGGGGTCTACAAATGCAACATGAGGGCCTCTAGCCAATCCAGCTTATTTTGCACTCCCACAGCCAAATAGCGCTCCTTCCCTTCTAAGACTCACCACGTGCCCCGTATATGTTTTATGACCACCTATTGGGTATTGCCTTACTCGGAAAAAATTGGGCAATAGGTTTTGGGGTGCTTTTTCTCCTCCTTTTTTTGGGAAAATGAAAAATTTCAGATTAATAGTGCAATGTTCTGGAAAAATTGTAATTTTTCATTTTCACAACCGGACTCCAGAAATTTCTGTGAAGAACCTGTGGGGTCAAAAGGCACGCTATACCCCTAGATGAATTCATTGAGGGGTGTATTTTCCAAAATGGGGTAAATTTTGTGTATTTTTCTCCGTACTGGAACCTGGGGGGCTCTACTAATACAACATGAGGGCCTCCAGCCAATCCATCTTATTTTGCACTCCCACAGCCAAATAGCGCTCCTTCCCTTCTAAGACTCACCACATGTCCCGTATATGTTTTATGACCACCTATGGGGTATTGCCTTTCTCGGAAGAAATTGGGCAACATGTTTCGGAGTGCTTTTTCTCCTCCTTTGTTTGTGAAAATGAAAAATTTCAGATTAATAGTGCAATTATCTGGAAATATTTTCATTTTTAATTTTCACAATCAGATTCCAGATATTTCTGTGAAACATCTGTGGGGTCAAAATGCACGCTATACCCCTAGATGAATTCATTGAGGGGTGTAGTTTCCAAAATGGGTCAATTTTGGGTATTTTTCTCCGTTCTGGAACCTGGGGGGCTCTACTAATGCAACATGAGGGCCTCCAGCCAATCCAGCTTAATTTGCACTCCCAGAGCCAAATAGCGCTCCTTCCCTTCTAAGACTCACCACGTGCCCCGTATATGTTTTATGACTACCTATGGGGTATTGCCTTACTCGGAAAAAATTGGGCAATAGGTTTTGGGGAGCTTCTTCTCCTCCTTTTTTCTGTGAAAATGAAAAATTTCAGATTAATAGTGCAATTTTCTGGAAAAATTTAAATTTTTTATTTTCACAACCGGATTCCAGAAATTTTCAGTGAAAAACCTGTGGGGTCAAAAGGCACGCTATACACCTAGATGAATTCAAATGGGGTACATTTTGGGTATTTTTTTCCGTTCTGGAACTTGGGGGGTCTACAAATGCAACATAAGGGCCTCCAGCCAATCCAGTGTAGTTTCTTAAATGGGGTGATTTATGTTTTTTTTTTTTTTTTTTTTAACATACAGGCCCCTCAATTCTACATGTGAACTGAAGTGGACCCTAAAAAAATCTGTGAAAAGTTGCTATCATATGTGTAAGCCTCCTAACTTCCTAAAAAAGTTAAGTAAATAAAAAAATTATGTCAACATACAGAAGACATACGGTAGATGCTATTTATAACCTACTTTGTGTAGTATTACTATCTGTCTTAGATGGAGAAATTTTTGAAGTTTGAAAATGGCAAATTTTTCCAAAATGTCATGATATTTTTAAATTTTTCACAAATAAACAAGTATTATTTGGACCAAAATTTCTTACTATCTTAAAGCACAACATGTCATGAGAAAACAATCTCTGAATCACATGGATAGTTAAAAGCATTAAAAAGTTATTCTTACATAAAGTGACACATGACAGATTTTGAAAATGGTGCTCTGTCAGGAAGACCAAAACTGGCTCCGGCGGTAAGGGGTTAAACATGGCGAGTTCAGCCGAAAGAGAGGAACCTGCTTCCTTCTCCTCCTCTGAGGGCATCAGCGATTGGACTTCAGAGCAGACAAAATAATTCTCTCTTGGGCCTCTTGATCTTTTGAATTGCCTTTTTACCCCAATCGTATTGTGTCATCAAAGAGGTCTTCAGAATATGGATTATCCAGTGGGGTCTGTTTATTGGGTGACATTTGGTCCGTCTTTGCTTCAGTTTGGACTGATGATGACGATATTTGTGGCCGTGACTGAGAGGAAGAAGAGTTAAAACCACTGGATGCAGGGTGTGTTAACCACTGAACAACAGATTTGCACTGCTCTTGTGAAATGAGACACACAGGGAACCATGTTCAAAAATATAAATATTAAAAAGTTCCAGATTTGTTCACATTCTCTTATTGACGAACTCTACTCCAAAGACAGAAAATCACAAGTGTTCTTAAATCCCTATTATTTCTAACTGGCAACTAGGATTAGGATTTTACAGCAGCCTGACCCCAAAACCAGCAGAAAAGACCTTATGGACATTCAGAATAAAATTAGCAAGAAGAAATGAGTATTTGAAACAAGATTCATTTGAATAGAACCTTGACTATTGCTGTCATTTAAAGCAGCATGACCCCAAAAGCAGCAAAAATGAACTTTTTGACACTCTATAAAATTAGCACGAAAAAAAGAGCTTTTTTTAAACGTGATTTTTTGGAACAGTACCTTGACTATTGCTACCTTTTACAGCAGCATGAACCCAAAACCATTGACACTGCTCAAGAAGACATGAGTAATTGGAATAAGGATTTTACAACAAAAACTTTACTATTGGTGTCTTTTACAGTCTCTTGACCACAAAACCAGCAAAATGACCTTTTGGACACTCTGAATACAATTAGCAATAAGAAATTAGTATTTTGAATAAAGTTTTTTCAATAGGACCATAGGATTAGGATTTTATAGTAGCTTGACCCCAAAACCAGCAGAAAAGACATTATGGACACTTAGAATAAAATTAGCAAGAAGAAATGAGTATTCGAAACATGATTTTTTGGAATAGAACCTTGACTATTCCTGTCTTTTACAGCAGCATGACCCCAAAACCATTGACACTTCTTAAAATTTTCAAGAAGAAATGAGTAATTGGAATAAGGTTTTTTTTCAACAAAACATTATTCATTCAATAAGGAATGAGTATTTCACATTGTGAAGTACAGAGGGTATGGAAAGTATTCAGACTTCAGACCCCTTTAAATTTTTCACTCTTTGTTTCATTGCAGCCATTTGGTAAGATCCAAAAAGTTCATTTTTTGCTCATTAATGTACACTCTGCACCCCAACTTGAAAGGAAAAAAACAGAAATGTAGATATTTTTGCAAATTTATTGAACAAGAAAAACTGAAATATCACATGGTCATAAGTATTCAGAGCCTTTCCATATTTAACGCACATGCTGTCCATTTCCTTCTGATCCTCCTTCAGATTGTTCTTCTCCTTCATTGGAGTACAGCTGTGTTTAATTAAATTGATTGAGCTTGATTAGGAAAGGCACACACCTGTCTATATAAGACCTCGCAGCTCACAGTGCATGTCAGAGCACATGAGAATCCTGAGGTCTAAGGAACTGCCCAAGGATCTCAAAGACAGGATTGTGGCAAGGCACAGCTCTGGCCAAGCATACAAAAGAATTTCTATAACAATAAAAAGAAAGGAGCTTAATCTACCACCAATAAAATCAGAAATCCATTATTAATCAATATTAAAATCACATAGCATAATGTAAGAAAAAGATCCCAAAGTTAAATACAATGAGGCATATTCTGATAGTATAAAGTACACACAAATATAGGGTAATAACAATGTATATAAGGTCACAAAGAGAGAGACAGTTTTGTAACTTAATAAATAAATGTTCTATAGTAAGTCATAAGTAAACACTACTCTTAAAAAGTTATCTCTGGACCAATATACTGTAACGGGTTGCGCCGCGGTCCGGTCCATGGACCGCGGTCGCACCCGTGTCCCCCGAGTCAGGTCCCCGGCGGGGACGGGTGCCGCCGCGGGTCCTACTGTCGCCCGTGGTCGCATCCGTCCCGTCTCCTCACCTGACCGCGCTCCCGTTCGGTCCGTGTCCCCTGCTGGCCGGAATGTGCATGCGCGCCCCCTAGCGCGCGCGTGCGCTTGTTCATGTAGATTTAAAGGGACAGTGTGCCGGTAATTGGCTAATTGCCGGGAGCTGTCTCTATTTAAGTTTTGGACCCACGTCACTTCCCCGCTGGATCTTTGTTGCCCCGTGCCTTTGAGAAAGCGTTCCTGATAGTATATTTGCCTTGCCGTGTACCAGACCTTGCTACGTTTCTCGACTCCGAACCTCAGCCGCCTGCCCTGACCTTACCGCCTGTCCACGACCACGAACCATTGCCGCCTGCCCTGACCATACTGCCTGCTCACCACTACGATTCTTGGATTACGATTTTGTACCTCGCTGCACCTCGGCTGCCGCCGCAAGCAAGTCACGTCGGGGGTAACGACCTGGTAGCCTCACACCGCAGCAAGTCCATCCCGCTTTGCGGTGGGCTCTGGTGAAAACCGGGGGCTACTTAGATTCCGTTCCCTGGCGTGGCTTACTCCATCGCTTGCGGTGGTTCAGCGGATCCACTACCAAGTCCGTTACAGTAAGATCCAGCCATGGATCCCGCCAAGGTGCCTCTGCCAAGCATCGCGGATATTACGACGATTGTTGCCCAGCAATCGCAACAAATCACACAACAGGGACAGCAGTTGGGCCAGCTGTCCGCCATGATGCGTCAGCTCCTTGCTTCCCAGCAGCAGTCTCCGTCTCCGTCTGTGGCTCCGTCTACATCTGCAGTTCCTTTGGCCACCGTGGGACCCAAGCTTCGGCTCCCTCTACCCTCCAGCTTTGCCGGGGATCCCAAGCTCTGCCGGGGTTTCATTTCGCAGTGCTCTATGCACGTGGAGCTGATGGCGGACCAGTTTCCCTCGGAGAGGTCTAAGGTGGCCTTCGTTGTGAGCCTACTTTCCGGGAAGGCCCTGGCTTGGGCAACCCCCCTCTGGGACAGGAACGACCCTGTGACTGTGGACCTACAGACCTTCCTCCAGGAATTCTGCACCGTTTTCGAGGAGCCGGCGCGTGCTTCCTCTGCTGAGACTGCCCTCTTGAGCCTTCATCAGGGCGAGTCCTCTGTGGGAGACTATGCGGTTCAATTCCGTACCCTGGAGCTCGCATGGAACGATGCCGCCCTCTGCGCCACCTTCAAAAAGGGTCTGTCCAGCAGGGTAAAAGACGCTTTGGCAGCAAGAGACCTTCCGTCCTCCCTGAACGAATTAATTCACCTTGCCACTCGCATCGATATAAGGTTCACTGAGAGGCAGGAAGAGCTTCGCCAAGAAAGAGAGGCTGCTCGTCCTCGTCGTCGTTTTCACCTGGCTCCTGTGTTCCAGCATTCTCCAATTCCACCTCCTCAAGCCCCAGAGGGGGAACCTATGCAAGTGGACCGGGCCCACTTAACGGAGCAAGAGCTGAACCGCCGTCGTGCAGAGAAGCTATGTCTCTACTGCGCCAGCCCGGACCACTTCCGCAGAAGCTGCCCCCTTCGTCCTCAGCGTCCGGGAAACGCTCTCACCTAGGTGCCGTGGGAGAGGCGGCCCTAGGTGCAGTTTCTTCCTCTCCACGTTTGATGATGCCAGTGGAGGTGATGTCTGACGCTGGTTCTTCGTTCCGGAGTTCAGCCTTCCTGGACTCGGGGTCAGCCGGGAACTTTATCCATGCCTCTTTGGTAACCCGGTACCGCGTGCCTGTAGTCCGCCTGGAGAAACCTTTGCTGATTTATTTGGTTAGTGGGGAGCTCCTCACTGATCCCATCCAGTATATAACCCAGCCAGTGACTCTCCGGGTCGGGGCTCTACATAAGGAGAAGATCAGGTTCCACGTTCTGTCCCGTGCTTCCTCGGCGATCCGCTTGGGGCTTCTCTGGCTGCAACGTCACGCCCCTATGCTGGATTGGAAGACAGGTGAGGTCCTGCGTTGGGGACCAGAATGCCAGAACCTCTGCTTGGAGGTACCACGCCCGGTGCCTACCACTTCTCCGCACCCGCTTGCCGAGCCTCTGCCAGGCCTACCAGCTGAGTACCAGGACTTTGGGGACGTATTCTCCGAGAAGGAGGCCGATACGCTGCCACCACATCGGCCTTACGACTGCCCCATTGACCTCCTTCCAGGAACCAGTCCGCCCCGGGGAAGGGTCTACCCGCTGTCCGTACCAGAGACTCAGGCCATGTCGGCCTACATACAGGAGAACTTGCAGAAAGGGTTTCTCCATAAGTTCTCCTCCCCAGCCGGAGCCGGGCTTTTCTTCGTACAGAAGAAGGATGGTTCCCTCCGTCCGTGTATAGACTACCGGGGACTCAATAAAATCACCATAAAAAAACGCTACCCTCTCCCGCTGATCGCAGAACTTTTCGACTGCCTCAAGGGGGCTAAAGTGTTTTCCAAGTTGGATCTGTGAGGTGCCTATAACCTCATCAGAATTCGGGAGGGGGACGAGTGGAAGACGGCGTTTAATACCCGAGATGGACATTTCGAATATCTCGTGATGCCCTTTGGGCTCTGCAACGCTCCAGCAGTGTTTCAAGAGTTTGTTAACGATGTCTTCTGGGATCTCTTGTACACCTGCGTTATAGTGTACTTGTATGACATCCTAATTTTCTCCCCTGATCTTCAGACGCACCGAGCCCAAGTGCGCCAGGTTCTGCGACATCTGCGCAGCAATCGACTGTACGCCAAGCTGGAGAAATGTTTATTCCATCAGACCAGCCTACCCTTCCTCGGGTATATCGTCTCAGCCAAGGGCCTGAAGATGGACCCAGCTAAACTCTCTGCGGTGCTACAATGGCCTCGTCCTGTCGGTCTTCGGGCCATCCAGCACTTCCTGGGCTTCGCGAATTATTACCGTCAATTTATTCCCCACTTCTCCACTTTGGTGGCTCCTATCGTGGCCCTCACTAGGAAGAACGCGAACCCGAGATGCTGGCCTCCAGAGACTGAGAAAGCGTTTGTTGATCTAAAAACTGCCTTCTCCACTGCAGCTGGCTTGGTCCGGCCTGATTCCGAGAAGCCGTTTTCCTTTTAGGTGGATGCTTCTTCTGTGGGGGCAGGGGCGGTCCTCACACAGAAAGGTCCCAAGGGCAAGATTCTCACATGTGGGTTCTTCTCTAAGACCTTTTCGCCAGCAGAGCGGAACTATGCCATTGGTGACCGAGAACTCTTGGCCATCAAGTTAGCCCTGGAGGAGTGGCGACATCTGCTGGAGGGGGCTCACCATCCTATCGACATCTTTACGGACCATAAGAATTTACTGTATCTTCAGACAGCCCAGCGCTTGAATCCTCGCCAAGCCCGATGGTCTCTCTTTTTCTCACGTTTCGACTTTCGCATACATTTCCAACCTGCTGAGAAAAACGTCAAGGCTGACGCCCTCTCCCGTGCCTCGGACGTGGTCGGTGAAGAACCCGTGTCACAACACATCATTTCTTGTGGCTCCCGCAGATCTCCAGAACGTCCCTACTGGCAAGACTTTCGTGCCGCCAGCACTTAGGAAGAAGGTGTTGGAATGGGGGCATAGCTCTCTCTTGGCTGGTCATTCCGGAGCACGGAAGTCCTACGCTTTGATTTCACGGCACTACTGGTGGCCGACTCTGGCACAGGATGTCAAGGACTTCACGCTCGCTTGTATCACATGTGCTCGGAACAAGGTCCCACGCCACAGGCCTGCAGGTCTCTTGCATCCACTGCCCGTGCCAGAGATCCCTTGGACGCACGTAGCCATGGATTTCATCACTGACCTTCCGGCCTCCTCTGGGAATTCGGTCGTCTGGGTGGTTACAGACCGGTTCTCGAAGATGTCCCACTTCGTGCCTCTCCCTGGCCTGTCGTCTGCTCCACAATTAGCTAATCATTTCTTCCGACATGTTTTCCGACTTCATGGGTTACCTTCACACATTGTCTCCCACCGCGGTGTTCAATTTGTTTCCCGATTTTGGCGTGCACTATGCTCCCGTCTGCAAGTCAAGCTGGACTTTTCGTCAGCATATCACCCTCAATCCAATGGGCAGGTGGAGTGGGTGAACCAGATTCTGGGGGAATACCTGCGTCACTTTGTATCTGGACGTCAGGACAACTGGGCCGAGCTGCTCCCTTGGGCCGAATTCTCTTACAACCATCGCGTCTCGGAGGCAGCCGGCGTCTCTCCATTCTTTGTAGTCTATAGCCGCCACCCGCACCCCCCCTTCCCCTGCCCACTGATTCGGTTGTGCCCGCTGTCAACGACCAAGTTCGGGATATCAAGGCCATCTGGCAGGAGACGCGACGTTCCCTACTTCGGGCCTCTGCCCGTATGAAGACTCAGGCTGACAAGAGGAGAAGACCTGCCCCGACGTTTCTCCCAGGGGACAAAGTTTGGCTCTCCTCGAGGTACGTGCGCCTGAAGGTTCCTAGTCTCAAATTAGGCCCTCGCTTCCTCGGACCCTTCTAGGTTCTTCGGCAGTTGAACCCGGTGACGTACAAGCTCTCCTTGCCTCCATCTCTCCGGATCCAAAACGCATTCCATGTCTCCCTCCTTAAGCCGCTGGTCCTGAACCGTTTTTCTCACAGG
Source organism: Phyllomedusa bahiana (assembly GCA_025379985.1). Lineage (NCBI taxonomy): Eukaryota > Metazoa > Chordata > Amphibia > Anura > Hylidae > Phyllomedusa > Phyllomedusa bahiana. Next base: position 55,391 of record JAODAL010002403.1, on the reverse strand, counting down.
AATGTAACACCTTCCCCAGTAGCCAAGTCCGCTGACATCTTTGAGGTAAAGGACATCTTGGAGATGAAGACGGTCAGAGGGAAGCGCTTCTTCCTCGTAGATTGGAAGGGCTTTGGACCTGAGGAGAGGTCCTGGGAGCCAGAATGCAACATCCTGAATCGTGACCTCCTCCTCAGGTTTCTGCATCCTAAAAAGAAGGGGAGGTCTAAGGGGGGGGGTACTGTAACGGGTTGCGCCGCGGTCCGGTCCACGGACCGCGGTCGCACCCGTGTCCCCCGAGGCAGGTCCCCGGCGGGGACGGGTGCCGCCCCGGGTCCTACTGTCGCCCGTGGTCGCATCCGTCCCGTCTCCTCACCTGACCGCGCTCCCGTTCGGTCCGCGTCCCCTGCTGGCCGGAATGCGCATGCGCGCCCCCTAGCGCGCGCGTGCGCTTGTTCATGTAGATTTAAAGGGACAGTGCGCCGGTAATTGGCTAATTGCTGGCCGCTGTCTCTATTTAAGTTTTGGACCCACGTCACTTCCCCGCTGGATCTTTGTTGCCCCGTGCCTTTGAGAAAGCGTTCCTGATAGTATATTTGCCTTGCCGTGTACCAGACCTTGCTACGTTTCTCGACTCCGAACCTCAGCCGCCTGCCCTGACCTTACCGCCTGTCCACGACCACGAACCATTGCCGCCTGCCCTGACCATACTGCCTGCTCACCACTACGATTCTTGGATTACGATTTTGTACCTCGCTGCACCTCGGCTGCCGTCGCAAGCAAGTCACGTCGGGGGTAACGACCTGGTAGCCTCACGCCGCAGCAAGTCCATCCCGCTTTGCGACGGGCTCTGGTGAAAACCGGGGGCTACTTAGATTCCGTTCCCTGGCGTGGCTTACTCCATCGCTTGCGGTGGTCCAGGGGATCCACTACCAAGTCTGTTACATATACAAGTATTACAGCAATAATATATACAATTAAAGTCAATTACCCATATGTTACATAGTTACATAGTTAAAAATTTAAATGAACAAAGAGAGCATGTAGTCCCAATCAATTGTAATATAAAATATACAAATTTTATTCATATCCAATATAAAAATATACAAGTATATAAAACACTCACAGGAGAACCCCAATATAAACTGCAGGTCCAAAGACGAGAGTCCGGTATATAAACAGTAATAGTTAGCATTTTACAAAATTTTAGGTACAATCTCCATCATATGTAAAGAAACAGTAAGATCAAAGTAATAGCAGATCCTCTAGGTCATAACAGTACATCAAATAATTTCTCCAAAACTTAGATCATATGAATAGGTATTTACATCTAGACATAATAGTCATGCATCCACACAGGGTGACTTCAATACAATGGAGAGTACGATATGCCCAATAGAGAAGAAGCCTAAAGAAATTACAAAGATGTTAATCAAAAGATGGTGGAGAGTTTTACCAAAAGGACCAGGACCGCATAAACCCCAACGCGCGTTTCGCGTAAGTTGCTTCCTCAGGGGGTAATCCTGAAGTGCTCCCACCATGCTTAAATACCTAGAGTGGTGTTGGTGTAATGCTAGGACACGCCTGTCGGCGCATGCGCCGTGTTCGGAGGGAGACGCTGACCCGTGCCCCACTTCCGGCAGTCTTGGACCAGTGCGCAGGCGCGGAAGTTGACCACCTCCGGACATGCGCACAGCCCATACAGACGCCGGAGCGGGTGGCGCTGAATCCCCACACGGAGCGTGCACACTCGTGTCCAGTCTGGTACAGCATACTCGTACAAGACAAAATCTACACACAACATACAGATAAAGTATCGTGCCAATTCCTAAGAATTCAAACAATATAAAAGTAACAATAACATGAAAGGTGCCAATCTACCACAATAAGTTTACAAATCCAACATTCTTAAGGTAATGAAATTAACAAATCACCACCATAATATGTTATCATACAGTCAGGGAAAATACATAAATTAATGATCCCAAATTCTCCAAGGTAGCAGAAATAGAATGTTGGAGCTTCATAGAGTCAGCATCCAGATGTAATCTTTGCGGCATAACATCGATAGGATAGATGGGAGCAAAGCAGACACAGAAAGACCACAGTTAAAAAACAATTAAAAGATGATGGCAAAGAGACAGAGACCCAACCCACACCTCAAAGGAGGGCTTACTCCAGAGTATTACAACTTAATAGCAAAGTTACCAAATACCCCAAACCAAGAATCAAATAGTGAGAGGCCCAGTATATGATTCAGTAACAAGGAACGGAGGAAGATATCAAAGAAAATATGCAAAACTCAATTTGTTCATTTAGACCTTTAGGGGACATGGCATCTAAGGTTATAATTCATCTAGTCTCCTTTTGTTCTAAAATACGCATAGTATTTCCACCCCGGATACCCAGATGAACCGAATCGATTCCGCATACTCTCAAATCCTTAGGGTCACAGTTATGATATTGTAAAAAATGTTTAGGGAGAGTTTTTAACTGGTGCAGGTCAGTAGTGTCTTTCGCAGCCAGAATATCTCGAACCTTTCAATTGAGTTAACCTGCTCATATTTATATGAGGTGGTGAGTGCAGAAAGCCAATGAGATTTCCATCTCCCAAATAGACTACAAAATGTAAAAGGCTGTGCACATCTAATATATACGTTGAAAACGTAAGCATAGGTTGCACACTGAAAGGCAATGACATACATCTAATACATAAATCAGTGGCACACTAAAGACTAAGTAAAACCTCAAGTTTATATAGGAATATAGGAAATGCTTTTACAGCTAAGGAAAATATGAAAAACCTGGGACTCTTAGTTTACAGTATTTGATCAAAGATTGTATTAAGCTCACCTCCCAACACGTCAAGGGGTTCCCAGAGCAGGTGAGTCCCTACACTAAAACATGTTACCTTACTAGGAGTCCATTCAGACTGCCACTTCCCACGGAGTGATAGGAACCTGCAATGAGTTAACCTGCACATATTTATATGAGGTGGTTGAGTGCAGCAAGCCAATGAGATTGCCATCTCCCAAATAGACTACAAAATGTAAAAGGCTGTGCACATCTAATATATACTTTGAAAACGTAAGCATAGGTGCACACTGAAAGGCAATGACATACATCTAATACATAAATCAGTGGCACACTAAAGACTAAGTAAAACCTCAAGTTTATATAGGAATATAGGAAATGCTTTACAGCTAAGGAAAATATGAAAAACCTGGGACTCTTAGTTTACAGTATTTGATCAAAGATTGTATTAAGCTCACCTCCCAACACGTCAAGGGGTTCCCAGAGCAGGTGAGTCCCTACACTAAAACATGTTACCTTACTAGGAGTCCATTCAGACTGCCACTTCCCCAGGAGTGATAGGAACCTGCAATTGAGTTAACCTGCACTTATTTGGGCCAAATATATGACATTTTTAGTGCTGCAAGTGACATAGTGTGATGTCAAAGGTTTTATTTGCCCCTGTCATGGGGAAGACCTTGGTTCTATGCATGTTCGGACATGCTACACATTTGCAACAAGGAAAAAATCCCTGAACCGGACCCCTTAAGCTAAATGGAAAGTTTTTTATGGGGGTATAATGGCTTTTGACTAAAAGATCCTTAAGATTGGGTACTCTTCTGGCCGCCATTGCAGGGAAATCCATGATTTCTTTGCCCAAAATTGGGTCCGTCTTCAAGACGCCCCAATGCTTAGCCAATATATCGCGTAGGTTAGACCATTGACAGTTGTAGGTTGTAATGAAATGAATCTGGTCATTACTGATCTTTTTTTGATGTTGTAACAGTTGATTACGAGAGCACCTTTTGGCCCGATGATAAGCCTTCTTTGTAGATCTTTTACTATACCCCCTTTCCCAAAAACGCATATGTAAATCTCGTGCTTGGTTCTCAAATTTTACTTCGGATGAGCAGATCCTGCGAACTCGCAGAAACTGGCCAACCGGAATAGCATCAATAGTCGCCTTCTTATGAAAAGAGGAGGCGTGTAGCAGTGAGTTCACTGAAGTTGCCTTACGGTATATATCCGTTTCAATCATGCCCCCTCTCATTAACTTCAATAGAGATATCCAAGAATTCAATTTTCTTGTCATCCGCATTGAAAGTCAGCTTGATGTTATAATCATTCTGGTTTAGTAGATTCATGAACAGTGTGAGCTGAGACATCGACCCCCTCCACAAAAGAGGACGTCGTCTATATATCTCAGTCAACACTGGACGTTGTCAACGGCCTAAAAATTGTCATGGTGGAAAATTTCTTTTTCCCAATACTCCAAAAAGAGATTGGCATACGCCGGAGCGCATGTCGCCCCCATTGCCGTTCCCTGTTGTTGTACATAATAGTTATCTTTGAACACAAACAACTTGTGTGTTAATACAAATCTGAGCAATTCCAGAAGCGAATCACCCAAATCGGGTTCAAAGCCACTGTATCTCAGAAAGTATGCCACAGCTGTCAGTCCATCCCTGTGCCGGATGGATGTGTATAGGGATTCTACATCGGCTGTGACTAAAAGTACCTCTGGTTCAATATGGATCCCGTCTACCCGCCTTAGAACGTCTGTCGTATCTTGGACATAAGATGGTAATAATTCTACCAATGGTTTAAGATAATAGTCTATAAACTTACAAGCTGGGTCACACAGCCCCCCCAGCCCTGACACAATGGGACGTCCCGGCGATTCAGCAGGATCCTTATGAACGTTGGGAAGCAGATATAGGGTCAGGATCCTTGGGAACTTTACCAAAAGATTGTCGCAAATTTTCCTAGAAATAATTCCCTTTCTAAAGGCCATTTCGACAATGTCTTGTAGTTCCCCAGAAAATTTAGTAATGGGGTTATAGGGCATTTTCTGATAGGTCTGTGTGTCCCTTAATTGCCGTGAGGCCTCTTTCTCGTACTTCTCAATAGGCCAAATCACGATATTTCCCCCCTTGTCTGCGGGTTTAATTATCACATCATTCATCATCTGTAATTCTCTAATTGCCTCTCTTTGTTGTCTATTAAGGTTATTTTTACCAAAATTTTGAGAGAGTTTCATTATATCATTAGCAACTAGTTTTACGAAGATTTCCACTTGCGGACACACAGACAAGGGAGGAAAAACCGTGGACTTGGAAATCAACCGAACCGGAAATATACCTGCTGAAGTGCCATCCTGTTCTAAGAGTAAATTCTCCAGAATCTCCAGAGCATTCCTCTCTTCCAAAGTATGGAATAAGTTGTCATTCTCTTTACTAGCGTATAATCTCTTTAAAGGGGATTTGCCACCAGACCAAGTACTGACCTCCGTTCAGTATGAGAGCAAGATGTAAACAAATCACGCTGAGTCATGAAGCTGCAGTTGAGAGAGGGAGAGGGGAGGGGGGAGTGAGGAATCCAAAGGGAGCGTCTCAAAACTTAAGTGAACTAATAAACAGTACAACAGTGGATTCAATACAGCAAGACACAGAGCCTCAGACGGCACTGTCAGGAGAAACCTTATCTGCTAAGCAGCTAATGTAATCACGCAGCAGGAGACAGAGACACACACAGACAGACACACAGCCAGAGCACAGAGCTGCATAAGGGGATCCTGTGACATGTTCACTCAAATAATCAAACTATAACTTGTGAATTCTGTATACAAAAGAGAACACCTTTTTCTAAACAGCAGATTGAAAGCTTCTTCATCAGCTAAAGCAGGGATCTAATAACACTACAGCTAGTTATTCTGTATACAAAAGAAAACATATTGCTACCCGGTGCCTTAAAAGACCATTCATTCTGCCTGTCATCAGATAAGAAGTGATTCACGCAAGCGCGGCCTTTCAGCTCCTGGGTCGTGACTAGGGGAAGCTTTGTGGTAACCAAGGGGGGTTGAGAAATGCTGTAGCTCTCAGAGTTTTCACTTTTTTTAATCACATATATTTAGAAAAGTGATTAAATACCCATTTTGGAGGTTCCCACATCAACATTACATGGTGGCAAAACCCCTTTAACACTAGCTTCCTCGCAAATAGATGTAAATCCTTTAGGGCTGTAAAGAAATTAAATTGATTAGTAGGGGAGAAAGTCAAACCCAGTCCCAAAACATCCTGTTGTACTTGAGTTAGAACATGAGATGATAAATTGATCACCTTTAGTTTGTTTTTCTTTGTTTTACCATCATGGGAGGGAGGGATGTTATACTGGACAAGTGGATTTCTATCCCAGTTTGGATATGAAGACCCTCCACCTCCACTACTATCCTGATTTTGACGTAGCCGATTATATTCCTCATGCGACATATTGGATGACATTGATCCAGCTCTTGAACTGGAGCTGGAACTGGATCTTGAATGGGATTTGTTGCCATTATGTTTCCAATTATATAACCGTCCTAGATGTAGGTCATTAACATCTGTTTGAAACTTTTTGGCTTTCAACTCACAGATTTCCTTTTCCCATATGCAACAGTCCTTATCTAGTTCCATTTAGCTTAAGGGGTCCGGTTCAGGGATTTTTTCCTTGTTGCAAATGTGTAGCATGTCCGAACATGCAGAGAACCAAGGTCTTCCCCATGACAGGGGCAAATAAAACCTTTGACATCCGCCACTATATCACTTGCAGCACTAAAAATGTCATATATTTGGCCCAATGTCCTTGTGCCAAAATTTATGTTGGCATTACAACGCGCGAACTGAAAATCAGAGTGCGTGAACACGTGAGATATTCTGGTTGCGAAGGACACTACTGACCTGCACCAGTTAAAAACTCTCCCTAAACATTTTTTACAATATCATAACTGTGACCCTAAGGATTTGAGAGCATGCAGAATCGATTTGGTTCATCTGGGTATCCGGGGTGGAAATACTATGCGCATTTTAGAACAAAAGGAGACTAGATGGATTATAACCTTAGATGCCATGTCCCCTAAAGGTCTAAATGAGAAATTGAGTTTTGCATCTTTTCTTTGATATCTTCCTCCGTTCCTTGTTATTGAATCATATACTGGGCCTCTCGCTATTTGACTCTTGGTTTGGGGTATTTGGTAACTTTGCTATTAAGTTGTAATACTCTGGAGTAAGCCCTCCTTTGAGGTGTGGGTTGGGTCTCTGTCTCTTTGCCATCATCTTTTAATTGTTTTTTAACTGTGGTCTTTCTGTTTCTGCTTTGCTCCCATCTAGCCTATCGATGTTATGCCGCAAAGATTACATCTGGATGCTGACTCTATGAAGCTCCAACATTCTATTTCTGCTACCTTGGAGAATTTGGGATCATTAATTTATGTATTTTCCCTGACTGTATGATAACATATTATGGTGGCGATTTGATCATTTCATTACCTTAAGAATGTTGGAGTTGTAAACTTATTGTGGTAGATTGGCACCTTTCATGTTATTGTTACTTTTATATTGTTTAAATTCTTAGGAATTGGCACGATACTTTATCTGTATGTTGTGTGTAGATTTCGTCTTGTACGAGTATGCTGTACCAGACTGGACACGAGTGCACATGCTCCGTGTGGGGATTCAGCGCCGCCCGCTCCGGCGTCTGTATGGGCTGTGCGCATGTCCGGAGGTGGTCAACTTCCGCGCCTGCGCACTGGTCCAAGACTGCCGGAAGTGGGGCACGGGTCAGCGTCTCCCTCCGAACACGGTGAGTGCGCCGACATGCGTGTCCTAGCATTACACCGACACCACTCTAGGTATTTAAGCATGGTGGGAGCACTTCAGGATTACCCCCTGAGGAAGCAACTTACGCGAAACGCGCGTTGGGGTTTATGCGGTCCTGGTCCTTTTGGTAAAACTCTCCACCATCTTTTGATTACCATCTTTGTAATTTCTTTAGGCTTTTTCTCTATTGGGCATATCGTACTCTCCATTGTATTGAAGTCACCCTGTGTGGATGCATGACTATTATGTCTGGATGTAAATACCTATTCATATGATCTAAGTTTTGGAGAAATTTTTCGATGTACTGTTATGACCTAGAGGATCTGCTATTACTCTGATCTTACTGTTGCTGTATATATGATGGAGATTGTACCTAAAATTTTGTAAAATGCTAACTATTACTGTTTATATACCGGACGCTCGTCTTTGGACCTGCAGTTTATATTGGGGTTCTCCTGTGAGTGTTTTATATACTTGTATATTTTTATATTGGATATGAATAAAATTTGTATATTTTATATTACAATTGATTGGGACTACATGCTCTCTTTGTTCATTTCAATTTTTTGCGCTTTATCAATGGAGAGTGGTCTAACTTATTACACTAAACATAAGTGGAAATCTGGACGTTTTTTGATATTGTGTACTGTATAGGTACATAGTACGGTTGAAAGAAGACACGTGTCCATCAAGTTCAACCAAGGGTGGGGAAAAAGTGGGTGAAGGGAGAGAGACAAGGACTTTAAGCCCAGCCTCACCACTGGTTAATGCCCTGGAACCCACAAGGCAAGAACCAATCTGCTCCAGTGGAGACCATATCTCTGACCCCAAAGCCTCACCAGCCAGGATACAGAATTTTACGCTACGTACGCATTAATATTCTTTAGTTCCAGGTAGGTATCTAAGCCTTTCTTGAAACTCTCTACAGTTCCTGCTGTGACCAGCTCCTCAGGAAGGCTATTCCACAAATTCACAGTTCTTACAGTGAAGAACGCTCTTCTCCTCTGGAGATTGAATCCTATTTTCTCTAGTCTAAGGGAATGTCCCCTTGTCTTTTGAGGGGGCTTCACTTGAAATAATTTTTCCCCATACTTTTAGTAGGGACCATTTATATATTTATATAAAGTAATCATGTCCCCCTGAAGCCATCTTTTCTCAAGACTAAATAAGTTCAATTCTACTAACCTCTCCTCATAACTAAGATGCTCCATTCCCCTTATAAGTTTGGTTGCTCGTCTTTGTACTCTCTCTAGCTCCATTACATCTCTTCTATAAACTGGGGCCCAGAACTGAACAGCATATTCTAAGTGAGGACGCATCAATGCTTTGTACAGCGGTAGAATTACATCCTTGTCCCACGAGTCCATGCTTCTTTTAATACACGCCAAAATCTTACTTGCCCTAGAGGCAGCTGATTGACATTGCATGCTGTCTTGTAGTCTATGATCTACAAGAACGCCCAGATCTTTCTCAACAAGCGATTCTCCAAGTTTTTCTCCCACTAGGACATATGATGCCTGTAGATTATTTCTACGCAGATGCAGAACCTTACATTTATCCACATTGAACCCCATTTGCCAAGTGGATGCCCAAGCACTCAGTGTGTCCAGGTCTGCTTGCAATTTATGAGCATCTTCCATAGATTGCACTACCCTGCATAGCTTGGTGTCATCTGCAAAAATCGAAACTGTGCTATTGATCCCTTCCATTATATCGTTAATAAATACATTAAATAAGAGAGGACCTAATACTGAGCCCTGCGGCACACCACTCACAACCGGGGATCACTCAGAGTAGGAGTCATTTACCACCACTCTCTGAGTACGATCCAGCAGCCAGTTTTTAATCCAGTTACACACTGTTATCTCTAACCCAATGGATTCTAATTTACCTAACAAACGCTTATGTGGTACAGTTAGAGATGGGCGAATTGATTCTAACGTAGTGGAATTCGTTTAGAATTTCAGGAAAACTTCGGTTCTGAACGAAGTCGAAGTTTGGGGGACTTCGGGTGAACGAAGTGTGCTTTTGATTGATAAAATGGCTGCGAGCACATGGCGCTACATGGGGCAAAGCACTCTGGGAGGAAGAAGGGCATAGCCTGCATGACATGTGCAGAGATGAAGCCAATCAGAGACCGGCGGGATTCTGTGACGTCACCGCACTATATAAGTCCGGGCGCGACGCTGGGAGCTCATACCGCTCTCACTGTACTGATCAGGGAAGGTGCTGCCGCAGCTGATTGTTACTGAAGAACTGATTTTTATACAGCGATTTTTGTGGGGTGTCTCAGCTTGTCTCAGAGACTGCTTCTCTTAACGTTCTATTTCTGATTTTTTTGGGTATTGGATCTGAAATCCAGTGTGCGTCCACTGCAGCTGCATACACATTTAAATCCTATCTGCTCACAGCACATTGAATATCCAAGGGGGATCTAAGCCAGTTCCTGTTGTATTCATTTAAAGAAACAGCGTTTTTACAATACAAATACCACTTCATTTTTGGCTGCTCAATTCTTTGGCGCAATTTACATCCAGGGGTTAATTAAGCGTTGTTATTCAGCTGTAGTGACTCCAAGAAACTGTCATTTTCAACGCCAAAATATATACATTTTTCCAGTAGCATAATTCACAAGCGAAGGTTAATTCCAATTTTATCTCTTGTTGTGTGGCGTAAAAAATACACCATTGTAACATGCTACAAAGCTACTAGTTTGTGGTGGCTCAATTGTTTGGCGCAATTTACATCCAGGGGTTAATTAAGCGTTGTTTTTTCAGCTGTGGTGATCCCAAGAAACCGTCATTTTCAACGCCAAAATATAAACATTTTTCCTGTAGCATAATTCACAAGCGAAGGTTAATTACAATTTTATCTCTTGTTGTGTGGCGTAAAAAACACGCATTGTAACACGCTACAAAGCTACTGGTTTGTGGTGGCTCAATTCTTTGGCACAATTTACATCCAGGGGTTAATTAAGCGTTGTTTTTCAGCTGTGGTGACTCCAAGAAACCGTAATTTTCACCGCCAAAATATATACATTTTTCCTGTAGCCTAATTCACAAGCAAAGGTTAATTACAATTTTATCTCTTGTTGTGTGGCGTAGAACACATGCAATTGTAACACGCTACAAAGCTAATAGTTTGTGGTTGCTCAATTCTTTTGCGCAATTTTCATCCAGGGGTTAATTAAGCGTTGTTTTTCAGCTGTGGTGATCCCAAGAAACCGTCATTTTCAACGCCAAAATATATACATTTTTCATGTAGCATAATTCACAAGCAAAGGTTAATTACAATTTTATCTCTTGTTGTGTGGCGTAAAAAACACCGCATTGTAACACGCTACAAAGCTAGTAGTTTGTGGTTGCTCAATTCTTTTGCGCAATTTTCATCCAGGGGTTAATTATGCGTTGTTTTTCAGCTGTGGTGATCCCAAGAAACTGTCATTTTCAACGCCAAAATATATACATTTTTCCTGTAGCCTAATTCACAAGTGAAGTTTAATTACAATTTTATCTCTTGTTGTGCAGCGTAAAAAACACTCCGCTGTAACACGCTACAAAGCTACTAGTTTGTGGTGGCTCAATTCTTTGGCGCAATTTACATCCAGGGGTTAATTAAGCATTGTTTTTCAGCTGTGGTGATCCCAAGAAACCGTCATTTTCAACGCCAAAATATATACATTTTTCCTGTAGCCTAATTCAAAAGCGAAGTTTAATTACAATTTTATCTCTTGTTATGTAGCGTAAAAAACACGCCATTGTAACACGCTACAAAGATTCTAGTTTGTGGTGGCTCAATTGTTTGGCGCAATTTACATCCAGGGGTTAATTAAGCGTTGTTTTTCAGCTGTGGTGATCCCAAGAAACCGTCATTTTCAACGGCAAAATATATACATTTTTCCTGTAGCCTAATTCACAAGCAAAGGTTAATTACAATTTTATCTCCTGTTGTGTGCCGTAGAAAACACGCAATTGTAACACGCTACAAAGCTAGTAGTTTTTGGTTGCACAATTCTTTTGCACAATTTACATCCAGGGGTTAATTAAGCGTTAAAATGCAAAAAGAAAGAAGACGGCTCACTTACATGGGTTTTAGTAGTAGGTCCTGGAGAGACACGTAGTTTTCGGTAGCAGAACCGCTCCGTGCTGACCGCCGGCCAGGCGGGAATGAAGCAAAAGACAAAACGGAAGTCCCGGTATCCAAGACGGCAACCGAATGCCACAGAGTACCGTAGAAAAATCCGGAAGCAGGTAGCAGTAAAAACTCACTTTATTAAGTAACAAAAGATAAAAGAGCACAATGGCAACAAACCCCTTACGGCTATATGAAAAGACACAGACGCGTTTCGGGCATAAAACGCCCTTGCTCACTGTGATGTCGGCCATATTAGTGCAATCAATTTAAAACACCTTAAGACCAATCATAGTACACGGCTAGATCACATGGTATCACATATTGATGAAAAATGCCTGATGTATAGATAAAGATAGAGAAGCACATATAGTAACGTTACCTACTGTTTGCAATTAAATACATATAATATTTCTGGAACATAAATGTTATGTATGAAGCAACATATATCATGTCAAGTGGTCATTCTTACTCCCACGGTCCTCACATCACCACAATTGGAAGTGTTACGCCAAGGCTTGAATTTTGCTCCATCATATGATTTTCAACTTCTAGATACCATTATGGATGTAAATAAATTTGTAAGACTTTTAACAGTCAAAAAATATTTCTTTAATCAAGATTCAAATGTAGATAAACCAACATCTGTTGTTCAAAAAATTTCTAATGAATTTGACAGCTTGTATTTTAAAGAACAACTTACTTTAAAATAACTGCAGGAATTAAATACAGATACCTACACAGAAGTTGAGGATTTTGTGGAGCCCGGTGTCCATCACGACGTGCCTAACCCTAAATTTTATCCTGTGCAGGCTAGAGTGCCGGCATTAGAAGCTTTCCAAAATCTTATGGAACGCGATCTTGCCGCACTACATAAGAAAAATGAGAAAAAACGAATTTCTAACATAAAGAACAAGAAAAGGAGTAACCTAACGTGGTCACAGATGAAGGCCATTAATGAACTCAAAAACATGCAGAACCTAGTCATCAAACGTGCGGACAAAGGGGGGGCGGTTGTCGTGATGGACGCCGGCCTCTATACCAAACAGGTCTATGAGATTTTAGATGATAAGACCACCTATCGTAAAGTGCATGAAAATCCCAGTAAATTTTATAGGGACAAATTAGAAAAAGTGCTTACTGAAGGCCAAAGTTTAGGGGTACTTAATGACAAACAAAAGAAATACTAAGGTGCATAAGGATGTGTTTCCACCAGGACTGCGTCCCATTATCTCAGGCAATGATTCTCTGAATGAACGCCTAAGCAATTGGGTTGATAAATATCTTCAACCTATTGTACAAAGCATACCAGGCTACTTAAAAGATACTACAACTGTTCTTCAGAATCTCTCAGGTAAACCTTGGTCCGAAAATTTCACTTGGGTTACTTGCGATGTTGTAAGTTTATATTCCAGCATACCCCATGAGATTGCTCTGTTGGCTGTAGGCTTTTTTCTTAAAAAAAAAAAGCCCCCCAATATAAAAATAATTTACAAAAATTATATTTAAAGGCTATAAAAAATATTTACTCACCAAAAACTTTTTCAAGTTTAAAACGGGCCCCTTTTACATACAAAGTTTGGGTCCCCGGCCCCCAGGGGTGTTTACTTTTTTAACCCTTCTCTAAAAACATTACTAGGGTTTTGGGGGGAGCCCCAAAGGGCCATATAAAATTTAAAACAATCCATATGTGGACTGAAAATTTTGTGGAATGGGCGCTAAAAATCGACGCCCCTTTTTTGTTTTATTTGGGGGTCGCGATGAAAGCGCTCATAAAGCCCCTTTTTTTTGGCCCAATATTAATTGTAATCCTTACAATCTACTGGTTCAAAGGGTTTAGGGGCAAAAAAAGGGGTGTTTTTTTTTCCTTTGATATATCCCCTAGGGGGTGATTTGGAAATGGGCAAACTTTTTATACTCTCTGTATGGGAAAACCGAACTCGGCAACACTGTTTTAAAAAGCCAATAGTTGCCTTTGCAAATAACCATCAGACAATTCCATATGGAGAACAAATTCAAAACCTAGAAGAATTGTACCCTAGATAAAGATTACAAACAAACAGAAAAGGAAATTGAGGATAAACTTATACAGAGAGGATCCCAAAAGAAGAAAACCAAAAAGCAAAAAAAAAATTAAATTTTCCATGTCACAACAAAAAATTTTTAAATTTAAAAAAACACCCAAAAAAACAATCATGAGTACAAAAAAAATAAATTAACTTTTCCTACAAAAAAAAAGGGTTAACAATTTAAAACAAATCAAATCAATTTTTCATAGAAATTTTTCCTTTTGAGGCAAGATAGAAAATCTATCTAAAATTTTCTGGACAAAGGGGGTTCAAAAAATCCCCAAAAAGGGTAAAACAATGGGAAATTTTATTTTCTCCAAGTTTTTTTTTAAAACCCAACCCGCCCATAAACATTTTAAAATATGGTTGCCCCCAAAATTTTTTTTTAAAATGTGGGCCACGATCCCAACTGTTGAAAATTTGGCTTTTAAAAAACAAAAAAATTTTAAAATGACCCCTAAAAAAATTAAACAAATATGACATAAAACATTTTTTTTAAATTGCAAAAAGCCACCATTGAAACTAAAAAATTTTTGAATGAAATTATCTGTCCAAAAAAAATATGTAGGGAGCACAACACTAAAACAAAACCCGTATAGGAGAACATATTTACCACCATAAAAAACAAAAAAGCCAAATTTTCCAGGCGCTGCAAAGCATTTTTTAGAAAACCTGATGGGGGAATCTAGCGGGCTTTGGTTCTTTTCCATAAAACAAATAAATCCTCCATATAGGGGTAAAAAGGGGGTTTTAAAAACCAAAAGACAAGAAAGTTTTTTGGTTTTTAAAAAACCGGGGGCCCCCCCGAATCCTAAAGGGTTTAAAAAAATTACCGTACCGATATGTTTTAAACATATACTAACTGTAGTTTTTAAACAGGTTTTTGGGGGTTTTTTTCCGAATATTTTTCTATTCATTTTTGGACATAAATATGTTGCTTTCATACTTTAACTTTTATGTCCAGAAATATTTAAAATTTTTAAAATTCCCAAACATGGGTTTAACTTTACTATATGTTTTTTCTCTATCTTTACCCATACAATCGGGGCATTTTCATCAATATGTGATACCATGTGATCTAGCCGTGTACTATGATTGGTCTTAAGGTTTTTAAAAATTTTGATTGAAACTAATAGGGCCCCGACATCACAGTGAGAAAAGGGCGTTTTTATGCCCGAAACGCGTCTGTGTCTTTTCAAAATACCCCGAAAGGGTTTTTGTTCCCAAATTTGCTCTTTTATCTTTTTTTAAACTTAAAAAATGAGCTTTTACTGCTCCCCTGTTTTCCCCGGATTTTTCTAGGGTACTCTTTTGGCATTCGGTTGCCGTTTTGGAAAACCGGGGATTTCCCGTTTTGTCTTTTCTTCATTCCCCCCTGCCGGGGGGTCACAGGGACCCGGTTTCTGCAAGGGGAAAACTACGTTCCCCCGGGAACCTACTACAAAAACCCATGTAATGGGGCCTTTTCTTTTTTCCCCCCCTTTTTTTTGCATTTTTGCCTTGCTTAGGCCACGATTGGCTTACAAATACAGGGTACGAGAGACGGCCCCTTTTGTATGGTAAAACCCCCGTGAAAATTTTTTAAAGCACATACTCATCCCCCAAAAACCCCCCTTACGAAAACAGGGTTTTCCCTTCACATATTTAACATGTTTACCTAAACGCCAAGCCAACCCTTGCAGCGAAATTTGAAAAGGGAGCACACCCCTATTGAACAAAAAACCATCAGGGAAAAAAAATTTTTCCTTCCAATTTGGGAGAAGAAAAAAATAAAAGGGAGCTTAAATTTTTGGGGGGCCCAAGCAAACCCCTTGAGTACATTTTAAAAACAAGCAAATTACCCCTAGGGGACTCCGTATTAAAAAAGTCCCCTCATTCGAATACCCCAGATCTTTTTCGGGGAGAAATTTGGAATCAGATACTTTGGGACTGTTTTTTTAGCTCTTATACATTGTTTAAATAGAACATAAAACCCCCGAACAACAATTTTGACATTAATCTACAAATCAAAAATCTAGAAACACGTGTGAATGAATACAAGCAAGAAAAAGACTTTGATGTTGCGCAAGTTAAATTTAAAAAAGAAATTTTAAATTTAAAATGAAAAAAACCCATTATGGAAAACAAAAAAAGAAAATATACCAGAGATACAGATATTTTACAACAATAAAGTATACACGTGGAGTAAAGATAAGAATGATTACTTACCTAAATCTATATTAAAAAAGAAATGGAATAAGGCTAACAGAAGATCAGTTAGTTTTTCAGATTTAGATAGTATAACACACCAAAAACAGATAAACGAAAATTAACAGATCAAAAGAAAACCCCAATGTAGAAGAAGATTCCCTTTTCCCAAAACCAGAGAGCCGTCCCAAAAAACCCGGGCAGGAAAAAGAAAAATTTGGGCAATATCATACAGAGAAAATCCAAAAAACGGCGGGATTAAAAAAAACAAGTTTTAAAAGAAAATAAGCTGATGAAAACCCAATGGTTATTCTTTTCCCCACGGGGCCTCCACCTTTACCAAAAAATTGGAAAATGTTTTCCCCAAAGGGTTGAAATTTTTCCCCCACATATGATTTTCCCAAATTCTAGAAAACCATTATGGGTGTAAAAAAAATTTGTAAGCTCCCTTTTTTTAAAAAAATATTTCTTTAAATCAAAATTTAAATTAAAATAAACCACACTGTTTTTTCAAAAAATTTCTAATGAATTTGACCCGCTTTTATTTTAAAGAACAACCTACCTTAAAAAACATTGCAGGAATTAAAAACAGATACCTACACAGAAATTGAAAGGAATTTTGTGGGGGCCCCTGGGCCCTCACGACGTGCCCCAAAACCCCAAATTTTAAACCGTCAGGCTAGAAATGGGCCCCATTAGAACTTTCCAAAAAACTTATGGAACTTTATCTTGCCGACTACATAAGAAAAATAGAAAAAAAAGAAATTTTTAAAATAAAGAACAAAAAAAGATAACCCAACTGGTTTCCCCGATGAAGGCCAAATTTAAAGAAAAATTTAAAAAAAATCAGAACTTTGTCATCAAACGGGGGACCCAAAGGGGGGGGGGGGGGTTGTTTGTGATGGGCGCCGGGGCCCCTATCCAAAAAGGGGGCCCATGAATTTTAGAAGATAAACCCACCAACATAAAGTGCATGAAAAACCCAGAAAAATTTTTAGGGACAAATTTAAAAAAAAGTGCTTTCGAAGGCCAAAGTTTAGGGGTTTCTTAAGACAAACAAAAAAAATTCTTTCTTTTAAAATTATCCTAAGATCCCTATCTTTTATGGCCCCCCCTAAGGTGCAAAGAGTGTTTCCACCAGGGGCTGGGGTCCCCTTAAAAACCCCGCAATGATTCTCTTTTAAAAAGACCCTAAACAACTGGGTTGAAAAAAATCTTTAACCTATTGGGACAAAACAAAACCCGGGTACTTAAAAGATCCTACAACTTTTTTCAGAAACTCTCAGGTAAACCTTTTTCCGAAAATTTCACTTTGGGGTTTCTTGCGATGTTGTAAGTTTATATTCCACAAAACCCCCCTGAGAATTTCCTGTTGGCCCGTTGCTTTTTTTCCCTTTAAAAAACAAACCTATATATAATAATTTCCCAAAAATTTTTACTTTTGGCTATAGAATATTTACTCACCCTAACTTTTCAAGTTTTAACATCTTTTTTTACATAAAAAATGCTTTGGGGCCCCCCGGGGGGGCTACTTTTTTTACCTTTTCTACAAAAATTAAATTTTGGCTTGGGGACACCAAGCCCAAAAAAATAAAAAAAAATTTTTTTTAACAATCCCTTTTGGAAATGTATTTTGTGGTAAAAGGGCCGGGTACATCGCGACCTCCCTTTAATTTTTTTGGGGGCGCGATGTAGCGCTCATAAAAAATCCCCTTTTTTTGGGCTAAATTAATTTTAACCCCTTTCAATCTACGGGGAAAGGGGTTTTTGGCATAAAAAGGTGTTTTTTTTCCTTGATAAAAAACCCCCCCCAGGGGGAAATTTTTAAATAGGGAAAATTGTTACCAAATCTTTGTATCGGAAACCGAACTCTGGGGAAACACTTTTTAAAAAACCCAAAAGTTGCCAGCAAAACTATACCATCAGAAACAATTCCATATGGAGAACTAATCAGAGCTAGAAGAAAGTACTCTAGAAAAATGGGGTTTCAAACAAACCCAAAAAGGAATTTTAGGGTAGAAATTATCAGAAGGGGAAAAACAATTAAAAAAGATATCCAAAAAAACAAAAAAAAAGTCAATTCCATTCACAACAACAATTTTTTAAGTTTTAAAAAAACCCAAAAAAAATCAGGAAATACAAAAGAAAAAAATTAACTTTTTTCTACAAAAAACAGAAAAAATTTCAAACAAAAAAAAAACAATTTTTTTATAGAAAAACTTTCCATTTTTAGGCAAGATAAATATTCTATCTAAATTCTGGACGGGGTCCCCAAAATTATCCCCAAAAAAAGGGGAAAACAATAGGGAAAAATTAATCTCCAAGTGTGTTTTTCCAATCCCCCATAAAACATCTAAAATATGGGTTTTTCCCAAAAGGGGTTTTTTTTAAAAGTGGAGGCTCACGATGCAACTGTTTTTCAATTTGGGGTATTTAAAACAAAAAAATTTACGAAACTAAAAAAAGCACAAAAAGAAAATAAAAACCCGATATTAACTTGCAATAGCCACCATTTCAAACTACATAATTGAAAAGTAAAAAAATCCCGTCAAAAAAATAAGTATTTGGGGGCACAACAAAGTAAAATCAAACCCGTAATAAGAAACAATTTACAACCCTAAAAAAAGCAAAAAAAACCAAAAAATCAGGCGGGGTGCCAAAACACTTTTTTTTGAAAATCAAAAGAAAAAGGGCGCACCCCGGGGGTTTTTTTAATTCTATGGCCCCAAGAAAAACCAAAATAAAACCCTCCCCCTAAAAAAAGGGGGAAAATTTTGGGGTTAAAACCCTTAGAAAAGAGAGAAGCAAATTTTGGGGGTTTTAAAACTGGGCCAAAAACAATCCGAAAGGGTTAAAAAAACCGTACCGATATGGTTTTTCTTTTAAATAATGGCTTTTGAAATAATTTACTGGTATTTTTTTTTTTTTTAACCGAATATATTCTAAAAACACTTGAAAATATATAAATTTTCTTCCCTACATAACATTTTTTGTCCCAAAAAATATTTATATAAATTTAATTGCAAACAGAAAGGTAAGGGTTACAAAATGTGCTTCTCTATCTTTACTATCCCTCACCCATTTTTCATCAAAAAGTAAATACCATTTTAAACTAGCCGGTCTATAAATTGGTCTTAAGGGTTTTTTAAAATTGTTTTGCACAAAACTGGCCGACATCAGGGGGAGAAAGGGGCCCCTTTTTAAAGGGCCCGAAACGCTCTGTGTCTTTTCATATACCCCGAAAGGGGGTTTTGGGTTGGGCCATTGTGCCTTTTAATTTTTGTTACTTAATAAAGGAGTTTTTACGCAAACCCTGCCCCGGGGGATTTTTTTTTAGGGTACTCTGGCATTGGGTTTGCCGTCTTGGTTTCCGGACTTCCGTTTTTTTTTTTGGGTTTTAATTAAGCTTGTTCTGCAGTTGTACTCAGAAAAAAGAAATTTTTGGTTTTTTTCCACCCCCAAACAAAAAAAATTTTTCTGTAGCAAAATTTCCATATTCAAAGGGTTTAATTAAGCCGTTTTGTGTTTTTAAAATTCAGTAAAATCCCAAAAGGGGTTTTTAAAAACGTAAAAAAAAACAACAAGTCAATTTTTTCCTGCCCTTTTTGTGGATTTGGCAATTTATACCCAAAGGGTTACCAACTTTTTACGGGTTCATTTGGCGTAAAATTTACAGGGTGTTTTTTTTAAATATAAACAGATATCTTCACCCAAACAGTGCTGTATTTTAAAAACAAACAGTATGTAAAGACAAAGAGGGGGCGGGCTCTTAACCGGGCGAGGGCGGGGAAACAAACTTTCCCCGGGCCAGCCCGCACCCCCGAAAGGGGGAACGTCCAGCAGGGTCACTCGGTGAGGCCACAATTTGCCGGCTGCCCAACAAAGCGGCCGTGTACGGAACTACAACCCAAGGGTTCTTGTTTGGGTTTCCCCCGGGGCCCAACCCACTTCCCCCCAGATACATCTGAAAAACCCCCAGCCAAGAGTCGGGGGAACATCAGACACAACCCTTTTATTGGGGAAATGGCCCGGGAGCGGGTCAGCGGCCCTCACCTTTCCCAACCCGCCCTGCCCCACCCCGGTTCCCTAAACCAAAAAACTACTATGTGGTCGGGGCTCAGCCCCACTAAAATAGGGGAGGAAGAAAAAATTGAGGGGGGGCAGTCAGCACTATTTGGGCAGCGAAGAAAGGGGGCCAAAATATCCCCTGTTTTCTTGCGTAGGCGAAAAGGGTATAAAAATGTTGAGAGTGGCAGGGGAGGCAAGTTGGAGGCCCAGCCTTTTGCATCCCCAAACCGGGTGAGGGACAGCAGTAAACGTTTGAAACACAAATAGATGTGATGTAGCCAACCGCACTTGGGACCCGGGTGAGGCAAGGGCTTCATCATCTCAGGAAAAGGGCGTCATTTTGCGCGTCGGGCAGCGGCGCACCAAAAGGGGGGTTGTTGGCCCGGAGTCAACGGGGAACACAGTGTGGGGTTGGGGACCCAAAGGGGCCCAGGGGGAAAAAAAACCCCTTTTCCCGCAGGTCCAAGAATTAACAGCCCCGGGGCTCAGCGGGCAGCGGCGGCAGTAGCACTCAGTGCGGAGCTTTGGGCGGAAAAAATCCGATACTCGGCGTGGGGCAGTTCTTTGCTAAAAATGGGTATATTTAGAATTGTAACAAAATTGAAGAGTGGCTGGGGAGCAAACTTTGGCCCCAGGGCCCTGCGTCAACCCCTTTTTCCCCAAATGGGGGACCTGCCCCTTTCCCCAGAAAATAATGGCTTGTGCACCAGTTTGGAGATTTTCCAAGCCGTAATTTTTTTTAAAAAAGGCAGAAACCAGCATTTCCCATAAAAAGGGTAAAAACAAAAGGGGGGAAAAAGCCCTTGAGTTTAAACATTTTTTTCCAATGCACGGAAAGGGGCGGACATCTGGAGCTGAAAACTCCGGCCCGGGCCAGTAAAAGCCCTTTTAGGGCCCACGGGTAAAATATCCCTTCCGGCCCGGGGCAAAACCCAACAACTTGGAAAATTAAACCCTTTTTCCCTTCCTCCACGTTGTCAAACTGGGGCTCCGCCCCAAATGTCCGCCTCCTCCTCCTCCCCCACCATCTCAGCCCCCCACAAGTACTTCTCCAACATACCACATGTGTAGGGCACAGCGGTGGCCCCGCAGTTCCACACCTGGCCTTTCCTCGGGGAACGAATTTACACAGGGGAGGAAATGCTCCCGCGTCATTTCAGCAAGAAATCGATGGTGGCTTTCCCCCCGCGCTAACTGCAAAAAAGGAACCATGGTGAAAAGGGCCAAAGGGATGAACATGGTGTCCGCGCTGGGAAACCCAGGAGGGATTGGGCCCCCTGGGGCCCTGCAAAGGGGCACGGGTTCAAACTGGTTGTGAAAAAAGGTTTTTCCCGAAGTCTTTCCCCCAATCTTCAGAACATTCTAAAAAAGGCCAGGAAACTGTCATGCACTTTTTCCATTTTCGAAAAAAGCCCGGAACACCCTCCTCAATTGCAAATGGCAGAACGGCCTCCCTCAAAACACTCTGAATGCATGTTTCCCCCCCCGTTGGGAATTCCCCCTGCACATGTTTGGACTGACTGTATAACAGAGAAAGGCCATTAACGATTTTTTTAAGATTCAGGGAGAAAAGAAGTACCCCCTGTGTAAACTTTGATGTCAGCCAGTGGCACTCATGTTGACACCTGCCGTTTGTTGAGGGGCCAAATTTGAGGAGGCGAGTTTTTTTGTCAGTCCCCCAGGACTTTTCGGGATGAATAACGTCATTCCCCCTGCTTCATGTCCTGGGGAAAAGATGCGAAAAAAACTGTCGGGGAGGAAAACTGGAGACGTGGCGACTACATCTCGCGGCACAAGATTTCCGGGGGGGACTGAAAAAGGAGGGGGAGGGAGAGGAGGGCAATTTGGAGCCCAAAACATTGCTGGTGAAAAAGATGGGTTTTTTCTACCCAGGTGGGCCCCAAAGAGGAAAGGGGCAGGGGCAGCTGGGGGAGCTAGAAAGGAGGAAAGGGAAGACAGGCAGAAAACCCGCCAAAACCGTGGGGTATACAGTGGGGGAAGGAGGCAGGGGGCCCCTCAAGTCCCCTTTGCAATGGCCCGCAACAAGCTGATTTGCCTGGCTAGTTTACAGCCGAATAGCCCGCAGCCGGCCCAAAAGGGGTTACTTCTGGCCCCTTCACCCTCTTGGGCCCTCGCTAACCCGGGCCAAAAAGGGGCCTTTTTCCCACTATTGAAAAATGGAGGGCAAAATCAAATACAAAAGGGAACTCCCCCGAAACCCTTTTGGGCCCCGCCCCTGTGGGGATCGTTCCCCCCCCTACAGGTCTGGGAAACCCCCGGGGGTTTTTCAAACCTCACCGTACTAAAAGCCCGGGTGCCAGGGAAGGGGGGGGGTTTGGGGGCAGTACCCCGCTCCATCAGCACAACCCTAAATCCCGGAGTCACTGATTTTTCAGCTTCCTTTACCCGCCTAGTGAGGAAAGGGCATCGCCCCACAGCAGCAAAGGAAACCCGGAGCAGACCCGAACCAACAGTGGTGGCCTACTTTGGGAAAACACTCTGTCACCCCAATTTGAAGATCCGCTGGCTCCCGGGCAGCCCAAAATGGATTGGTGCCGGGAACTTGGGCCCATTTCATTTGGGGAAGCTGTCCTGCCCGGCCATAGTGTGGCATCAGAGCGGGGGTTCAGTGTGGCGGGGGGCCCTCGTTAAACCCCCAAAGGAAAAACCCGCTTGCCACGGGAAAAAAGGAAAGGGCTGACCTTTGCAAGATGAATAAAGGGGTGGAAACGGGCCCGGAATTTTTCCCCCCAAAAACCCAAAGCCTTAGGGGTCAGACTAAAAATCAGCCATGACGCCTCCCCCAAACGTGAGAAAGGAGTCTGGGTTAAAAATACCTGCCTCAGCCCCCTATTTTATGGCCCCCCCCCACCCGCCTGATGCCCCAACATCTGCTGACAGTTTCTCCAACTGCCACCAACCCCTCTTTACCAAAGGACTGGTATTGCCACCCCCCTCCACACCAATTTAATTTTTTCCACTGCTACCTCATGCAGCTGCTGTGGCGCCGCCGTGCCTCCACACTGTGTCATTTTTTCCACTCTCCCGACCTCATTAAATGTTGCTCCTGCTGCCGTCACCTCCACTCTCTGTCATTGTGCCACTCTGTGGCCTACTCCAGTTTTTGCCACCTCCAGAATGTGATTGTGCCACTGTCTGACCTCATGCTGCTGCTGTGGCTGCTGCCGTGACCTACACACTGTGTCATTGTGCCACTGTCTGACCTCATGCTGCTGCTGTGGCTGCTGCCGTGACCTACACACTGTGTCATTGTGCCACTGTCTGACCTCATGCTGCTGCTGTGGCTGCTGCCGTGACCTCCACACTGTGTCATTGTCCCACTCTGTGGCCTACTCCTGTTTTTGCCACCTCCAGAATGTCATTGTGCCACTGCCTGACCTCATGCTGCTGCCGTGACCTCCACACTGTGTCATTGTCCCACTCTGTGGCCTACTCCTGTTTTTGCCACCTCCAGAATGTGATTGTGCCACTGCCTGACCTCATGCTGCTGCTGTGGCTGCTGCCGTGACCTACACACTGTGTCATTGTGCCACTGTCTGACCTCATGCTGCTGCTGTGGCTGCTGCCGTGATCTAAACACTGTGTCATTGTGCCACTGTATGACCTCATGCTGCTGCTGCCGTGACCTCCACACTGTGTCATTGTGCCACTCTGTGGCCTATTCCTGTTTTTGCCACCTCCAGAATGTCATTGTGCCACTGTCTGACCTCATGCTGCTGTGGCTGCCGCCGTCACCTCCACACTCTGTCACTAATGTTGCCACCTGAGCTCTCAGCTTGTTTTTTTCCAGCTTTCTCTGGCATGACTTTATCAGGCAACATTCCCACTTCAGTTTTTTGGTCAGTTTTGCCCTCTTAAGTGCCCAGGGAATTTTATAGTGAAGTGATTCTAAGAGCGGCGGCAGTCATGTGCGTGTCATACTAAAACGCAACATTGTATGAAGACCAAACCAAGCTCCCTCTGCATATTTAAGCATGGCACAATGTTCTACAGCACCCTGCAGGCTCTGTGCAGCCTGGAAATTGCTGTTTTTAATGTGATTCGTCCCGAAGTAATTCGGAACGAAGTTATTTTTTGCCGAGAAATTCGGCGAAGTGAACGAAACGAATTTCGGGAAATTCGCCCATCTCTAGGTACAGTGTCAAATGCCTTTGCAAAGTCTAAAAACACAATATCCACAGCTGCCCCGCTATCCAGACTTCTACTCACCTCTTCTTAAAAACAGATCAGGTTGGTCTGACAGCTTCTGTCCTTAGTAAATCCATGCTGGCAATCACTAATAATATTGTGTTTGTCAACATACTCCTGTATATAGTCCCTTTTGAGCCCCTCAAACATTTTTCCCACAACAGATGTTAAACTTACTGGTCTATAATTACCTGGGCAAGACTTGGAACCTTTTTTGAAGATGGGAACTACATTTGCCTTGCGCCAGTCTCCTGGTACTATACCAGTCAACAGGGAATCTCTAAATATCATGTACAGGGGCACACCGATAACCGAGCTGAGCTCTTTAAGAACTCTTGGGTGAATGCTATCAGGGCCTGGAGCCTTGTTCACATTCAGTTCACTTAACCTGGCTTTCACTCTCTCCACAGTGAGACAATTAATTATAGCAGATGATGCATTAACAGCACTGGCACCACCCACATCCGCACCTGGCCCACCCCCATCAACCACTATCCCATTGACAGTATATACTGAGCTGAAGAACCCATTTAGTACCTCTGCCTTCTCTTGGTCACCAGTGACCAGCTCCCCATCATAGGTTTTTAAGGGTCCTACTTGCTCTGATTTTGGCTTTTTGGCTTGTATATGCTTAAAGAATTTCTTGGAGTTAGTCTTGCTGTCCTTGGCCACCTGCCTTTCATTTTGAATTTTAGCTGCTTTTATCACTTTTTTACAGATTTTATTAAGCTCTCTATAATTTTCAAAGGCTGATGTCGACCCCTCTGACTTAAATTTTTTAAATGCCCTTTTTTATTGTTTATTGCCCTCTTAACAGAAGGTAGAAGCCATGTTGGTTTTAGTTTTAGTCGCCTATACTTGTTACCCATAGGAATATATTTGCAATAAATTTCCCCAAAGTATATTTAAAGCTCTCCCATTTGGCTTCTATATCACTATTTGCTAATAGCTGCTCCCAGTCTAGGTCGTGTATTGCATCCCTCAATAAGGAAAATTAAATGTTTTTGCCTTCCCGCTCTGTTTTTCTTTTTTCCAGTTTACGCTAAAATGAATTATATTGTGGTCACTGTTACCAAGATTTTCAGAAACCATGACCGCACAAGTTCTGCTTTGTTAGAAATGACCAGATCCAACAGAGCATCACTTCTAGTGGGTTCCTCCACAAACTGCCCCATAAAATTATCCTCTAACAGATTGAAGAACTTCCTTCCCTTTTCAGTTGATGCAGAACCGTGACCCCAGTCAATGCCTGGGAAATTAAAGTCACCTATTATTATCACTGTACCTTCCTGTGCTGCCCACACCATTTGATTATGCATCTGTTCTTCTGTCTCCTCAGTGATGTTCGGGGGTCTATAGATTATAAAATAATATTTTCTGCATTAATCCCCCCTTGTATTTCCACCCACAATGTTTCCACATCATTAGCTACTCCGCCCTGTGTTACCTCTTTCACATTTGCCTTCATATTACTCCTTACATACAGACACACTCCTCCTCCCCTCCTGTTCGCTCTGTCTTTCCTAAATAGATTAAAACCTTGAAGGTTGACTTCCCAATCATGCGAGGAGTCCAGCCATGTTTCAGCAAAAGCTACCATATCAATCATCTCCTCTGCAACTAGCGCCTCAAGTTCCCCCATTTTGGTTGCAAGACTTCTAGCATTTGTGAATAGACATTTTAAGTTCCCTTCCAGTTTTATACTTTCCGTCAACGGTTTAGGCATGGGATCATACATTACCCAATTAGTAGACAGCATGGGATTAAACGTTACCTGTTCAGATGACGGCATGGAATTAAACATCTATCCTTCGGTAGATGGCATGGGATTATACATTACCCTTTCAGATGATGGCATGGGATTATACATTATACACATGGATCTCATTATCCACTGGTCTACTCCACCTCCCCCATTCCACTTCTGCACCCGCTGATATAGTCTGCCCACTCTCTAACCTATCTACCCCTTAATTTTCTATTTTGTCCTCCCTCTTCATCCCTAGTTTAAATACTTCCGCACCCCTTCTAGAATTCTTTCCCCCAGCACAGTAGACCCCTTTCCATTCAGGTGCAATTTATCGATAGAAAACAGATTGTACCCCAATGAAAAATCAGCCCAGTGCTCTAAGAACCCAAACCCCTCTGTCCTACACCAAGACTTCAGCCATGCATTTAACTCCCTGAGCTCCCGCTGTCTTTCCTGAGTAGAGCATGGCACCGGCAGTATTCCGGAGAACACAACCTTGGAGGTCCTTTCCTTCAGCTTTGAGCCTAGTTCTTTAAAATTATTCTTTAGGATCCTCCACCTACCGTGTATTCTGTCATTGGTTCCAACATGGACCACAACAGCTGGGTCATCGCCAGCCCCTCCCAGTAATTTATCCACCCGGTCCACCACATGCCGAACCCTGGCACCAGGGAGATAGCAAACTATCCGGTTGAAGCGGTCCTGGCGACAAATTATTCTATCCGTCTTTCTGATTATAGAATCCCCTACAACTACTAACTGTCTAAATGTGTGTGTGTGTAAGGAATTTGCTGACTTTCGATTTGTAATGTGGATCAAGGAGGGTGGCCACCCAGTAACTGCTGTTCATTTTGATTGCCTTGATGCGTGGATCATGTTGCAGGTCATGTAGCATCCAAGCACTCATGTATGAGATGCTGCCGGGATCTCCCCGGCCTCGGGGTCGAGCTGCACTAAACAGATCTTCCTCGTCTTCCTCCTCTGCCTCAAATCTGTGCCAACCTCTGACCATCGCAGGGACATCGGTAATGTCAGTGTCCAGCCATGCCTCATCCTCCTCCTCCGCTACCTCATCCTCAGCATCACCACAGCCTTTGCTAGCCTCATATGCTGTACTCTGACAGCTAAAGTGCCACGCTGCACCAGCCCTGGACCCCGAACCACCACCTAACAAAGACATATAAAGTTGGGAAACAGCAAGTAAGGCTCTGTGTCGGCATCTGTGTCTGCCTCCTCCAACATCACTGCTGTGACCTGCTGCTTCAGAGTGTCTAACACTGGTTCCAGAACAAATATCAACACAATGGTCAACAAGGGCATTGTCCTGAATGACCATTTTGGTGGCATCTTCAAAACTGTCAAGGATGGTGCAGATATCTTTCACCTGTCTCCAGTCTCTATGTCTAAACACCCCGAGGTCCACACCACTGCTTGTCAGCCCATGCGCCACTTCAGACTGCATAATGGCATTATGCTGCTGCCACAATTGCTGGAGCACGTGGAGGGTGGAATTCCAGCGTGTTGTCACGTCAACAATGAGGCGGTTGACGGGGAGGCAAGATGACGCTGCAATGCAGCCAGTCGGGCTGAAGCAGGGTGTGAACACCGGAAGTGTGAGCTCAGACCTCGAGCCTCCCTCAGCAGGCAGTCAAGACCCGGGTAGCGCTTAAGAAATTTCTGCACAACCAGGTTCATGACATGTGCCAGGCAAGGAATGTGCGCAAGCCTACAGATCTTAAGGGCAGCAAGGAGATTTTTCCAGTTGTCGCAAACCACCATGCCTGGTGCCAGGTTCTTAGCACCCAGCCACTGGTCGGTCTCATTGCGCAGAGCTGTCCACAGCTCTTGACCAGTGTGTTGATGCTCTCTATTTTAACACGGCCTGGTTTCTCTTGGCATGTGATGCTACCCGTGGAGCTTGGAGATCTGAAGCCTGCAACTTCCCAGCAGTGTGGAAGAGTGTCCTCCGAGCCTGAGACCCACCATCATCTCCAGAGACATCCAAATCCACCCAACTCAGTGAGCTGTCACAGAGATGTAACGCCCTTGACCGTGCTTACTAGTCCATATGTCTGTGGTCAGATGGACTTTGCTGGACACAGATGCAGCCAACGAGCTGGAGATTTTTTCTGACATGTGGCTCGCCAGGGAAGGGCGGCTTTTTGGGAAAAGAAATGCCTGCTCGGCATCTGGTATTGTGGGCATGCAAGGGCCATGATGTGGTGGAGCCCATCTGTGTCCATCAGTCGGAAAGGCAACATTTCCAAGGCCAAGAGCCTGGCAATGCCGACATTCAGGATTCTGGCTTTAGGATGGTTGGGGTGAAAGCGTTTCTCATGCTCCCACACTTGGTACACAGAAGGCTGGCTACTAGACTTGCCACTGTACGGCGTGCAGGTCAAACTGGTGGAAGGAAAAGGGGTAGGCTGTGTCTCTGGTAGTGGTAATCGCGTGACAATGTCTAGCCCTGGGGCTGGTGCTTGCCCATGCCGCTCCGGGACATGGGCAGCAGAGGACCACTTGGTCTTGTAAGTGGCAGAGGAGGAGGAGGAGACAGAGGATGTCACAGTGGTTGGAAGTCCAGGACCTGTGTGGCCTTTTTTCTCAAATTGATTCCTCCATA
Source organism: Phyllomedusa bahiana (assembly GCA_025379985.1). Taxonomy (NCBI): domain Eukaryota; kingdom Metazoa; phylum Chordata; class Amphibia; order Anura; family Hylidae; genus Phyllomedusa; species Phyllomedusa bahiana. The sequence goes on along the minus strand of JAODAL010002403.1, from coordinate 26,726 downwards.
TCAATTCATGCTTTAAACGCATGTGCCTATTCATGTTTGTGGTGGTTAAACTCTTTAGAGTTTTCCCTCTACTGACGCGTTGACGGCAAATCTGGCATATGACGTCGGTTGGCGAATCTGAGGCTTGATCGAAAAAGGTCCAGGCTTCACAGGTCCTGGACCTCTTCGACGGTGATAACCTAGTAGCATGTTTCTGCTGCCGCCACTGACCATCTCAGCGGACTTGTGCAACCGCCCTCTCCCTTTCTGACGCCAGACCCGCACTGACACTACCCCATCATCTTCCTCCTCCTCCACTGATGAGGCGCTCGCAAGCAAATGCTGCTGAAAAGAGCTTGTTGGATCAGCAATGTCATTATACACATCGTCATTACAGGTGACTTCCTCATCCTGATAGTTTACATCCTGAAGCTGCGGGCTACAAGCCACAGGCATTTCAAGGCGTTGCTGACTGCTCAGGATTTCTGCCAGCTGACCAGCTTCCTTCCCCTCTGACGGCATCAGCGATTGGGCATCAGAGCAGACAAAGTCATCCTCTTTGGCCTCTTGATCTTTTGAAATGCCTTCTGACCCCAAACGCATTTTGTCATCAAAGAGCTCTTCAGAACATGGATTATCCACAGTGGTCTGTACATTGGTTGACATTTGGGCTGTGTTTGCTTCAGGTTGGACTGATGATGACGATGATGATGACGACATTTGTGGCCGTGACTGAGAGGACAAGGAGGTGAAACCACTGGATGCAGGTTGTGTTAACCACTGAAGAGCAGATTGGCAATGCTCTTCAGTACTGAGATTCACAGGGAACCGCCCAACCGATGATAGGCCTGACGGTCCGGCAACTGACGATGTGCTTGCTTGTGTGTTGTCCAGAGCACTGGAAGAAGCGCCTTGTCTCATACCTCTAGCTCCACGTTCTACCTTACTCCTTGCTTGTTTAGCTCCTCTACTTCGCTCCATGTTTAGAAAGACAGCAATTCACAAGTGTTCTTATATCCCTATAATTTCCAATTGGCGACTAGGATTACAAACAGAATTTTTGCTAGCGAATATCTGTGAAATGCGGTCTTATGCAAGAACTGAAACACCAAATCAAGTGTTCTTCTTTCAGTCCTTGTAATTTACAACTGCCAAGTAGGACTAGCAATTGACTTTTTTTCTACGGAATATCTAATAAATGTGGTCTTTTCTGACAACTAACAACCAGGAGTACAAATAGAATTGTTTTACATGGATTATCTAAGAAATGTGGTCTTTTCCGACAACTGACAACCAAGAGTAGAAATTGAAATTTTTCTACGGAATATCTATGAAATTAGGTGTTGTGGAACAACGCTGACAACCAATCAACAGTGTTCTTCCTTCAATCCTTGTAATTTACAACTGCCAAGTAGGACTAGCAATTGACTTTTTTCTATGGAATAGCTAAGCAATGTGGTCTTATGTGACAAGCATTAAAGATTGAAAACTGTTTTTTTTTTAATGAAATATCTTGGAAATTGGGTCTTATGGAAGGACGGGGTCTTATACACCAGCTGTCATCCCCCAAAACTGCAGCATTAGGGAACGGAATGACATTTTCTGCCAAAAAGTGTATCAACGCTATTTCTGTTTAGGGCTGATTTCCTAAGTGTCCATATTACACTGCAGCACAGACGTTGTGGCCAAGGAATGACATTTTCCAGAATAAAACTCTATAGAACTGTGTATTCTTATGAGAGATTTCAGTAGCTATGTCTCCTGCAGAAGCTGTCCCCAGAACCAAGCGGCCCCCCCCTCCTCAGAAACTACTGTAAGGAAGTTTGGGGAAATGCAGAAATACAGTATGTAGCTATATGACTGTGATTTCTTATGAGAGATTTCAGTAGCTATGTCTCCTGCAGAAGCTGCCCCCAGAACCAAGCGGCCCCTCCTCCTCAGAAACTGCAGAAAGGAAGTTTAGGGCAAAACAGCTATATCCAAATCTCGGACTAATACTGTCTAGAATTCCCTAATCTTGCTACACCCCTAACCTAACTAATCTATCTAGCATCCTTTCCATGGTGAAATCACTGTCAAATGCTATCTGCCTGCTTTTAAAAAAGCACAGCAGAGTGATGCGTTCTCTTCACAGTCTGGAAGCTAATGGCGTTCAGCAAGAAGTGCTTTGACATAGATAAAACAGTTTCATGTGATTTTAGCAGCCAATGAGATCCCTACACCACCCATTGGTGACATTCTTGACCCCCCTCTGTGCTCAGCACTGATTGGCTGGTACAGAAAGCTGCCAAAATGGCGAGATCTGACTCCATGATCGCGATTTAAGGAAATAAATCAGATTGAATTGAGATTGCGGAAAACGTGAAAATCGATTCAATTTAAACTTTTCTCGATTAAATCGCTCATCTCTACTCATTAGTGACCGGACATATATTAATTGTCTCCAGGTTGTGTTTTGGGATGATAGACCCTGCACTTCATGTTCTTTGTTCTGCAATTGATACCTTGCCTCAGCCAGTTGTCTCTCCAGTGATGCAATTAATGTTACCATCTGACTAACTTTCATCTCTAAAGAACATACCTGAGTCTCACTTGAAATAATATTCAATCTACATTCTTTTAGTTTAGCCTCCAATTCCTGATTTCTGACAGATAATTCATCTACTTCTGACTGTAAATGATCAATTTTCCTACCTGTGTTATTAGAAATTAGCATGACAGAATCACCAATCTTGTCTATATCTGTCTGAAAATGTCATTTCTACTCCGACCAATTCCTTTTTTTCCCATCAGCCAACTCCTTCATCTTAAGCAACATTGCAGTCTCATTGCTCAGTTTCTCCTTTTTTACTTTCTTGCTATGTATTTTATTGTCTATTCTACTATTATGGGATTTACATTGAGCTATCAGGTCTTCAAATTGTCCATCCAAAGATTTATCTGCACTAGACTGATAAACAGCAGAGGCATACTTCTTAACATACTTCTGTGCAAGTTCCATGTTTAGGAAAAAAACCAGGAAATATACACAAAACACAAATGACAAAATAAATTCACCAATAACTATACAGACCTCAGACTAGACTGTAAATTCTTATCAAAGACAGTTTGTGCCACACTTCTCTCACACAGCTCTAACAAATCAAAGCAAATTCTGTTGCATGCAGAAACAAGCAGATCTTCTTTTAACAAAGGTAAAACTTTATCTCAGCTCTATACTAAACTACAACAATCTGCACTCAGCAGTTAACCATTAATTACACATAAAATTTCCCATATGATGTCACAAAAACATTTAGCATCAAAATACATAAATGTAACAAAACTTAATACCATAATCACCAAGGTTTCCTCTGTATCCAAGATCCAGGCTCCTCTGTTCCTTGATCTTCAGTCTTTAGAAATTTGGAGTCGAGCAGATTCAAAGTTTTCTGGGGATTCTCTGTGGAATTTTCAATCAACCCAGTCCCATCTGGGGTGCCTGGTTTTGGAGTGCCTTATTTACTAAACAAGAACAACTGGATCTTTAAAGGGTTTATTATAAAAGATAATATATATATATATATATATATATATATATATATATATATATATATATACACAAATGGGAAAGCTAACTAAAGGGACAGGGGGAGAAGAAAGATGGTGGGGAAGAGAACTAACTAGCCTTATGTGCCATCTTATATACCAGTCATACACATGCATTGTCCATCACTGGAACTCCTTCCAGAGCTGTCTTTATCAATCAGCCCAGTTCTTATACAGTCTACAGAACTCATTGTAGAGGTCACTTCTTCCGGTAGGTGTCATTCTTGTCCCAAAGGTCAACAGCCTTGCTGGACAGGTCACATTGCCTGTGGTTCCCCTCAAGCCTGGTTGAATCATCATTCACATGTCACTGAAGAGTGGGAGTGAGCCATCCAGATGTCCTACTTCCTGCCAGGAGATAATGCTAATGTCCCTTTGGCATGTTGTCTTCTTTGATTGTCAAATATATGGCAGTGTCCATTGTTCATTCAAGAAACAGGATCTACAACATGTCTTTCAGAGTGGGAAGTTGCAGGTATTATGGCCACTTAGATGTTATCTATTCCACTCTGTCGTGTCCTTCCTGATATGGAAGTAGCGTTTAATCCTTTGGTTGGACATCAAGTGTACATAGATATATTTTATATTTAGATCTTAATATCCATTTTAAATCCAACAGTAGGTGCATTCTGGGAGGACATAGTCTCCAGCAGCTGGAGACTCTGTGTCAGGTCTTGCACCAACTGTGTCAAACCATACATTTGGTCCACCAGTGGTTCCATAGTAAGGAGGGAACTGGGGTCCAGAAAAAATTGGGTCTGTGATTCTGTCAGGAACGCCCTAGTCTTTCCTTGGCTTAACTTGCCTAGCAACTGCCCTCATAAGGGCGACCACACCCTCGTGCCAATCCTGAGCGAGAAGTAGTCAAAACAGAGGCCAAACAGATGGATGACAAATAGACAGACGACAAACAGGCAAAGACACAACAGACAACAGAAAAGTAGCAGAGTCAGTCGAGCTGAGGTCAAACCGAGAGAATACACAGCACCGAGTCAGCAGACAGAAGAGTAGTCAATAATCAAAAACCGAAATCCAGAGCAAGAGACATCCAACACAGACAAATTACTCACATCTTAATTTTTCCTCCTTGCCTTCCAATAGCCATAAAATGTAGTTTTTTTTTTAAGTTAAATATCTATAAATGGTGTTAGGTTATATATGTAGCTTTTTAACTTTAAAAAACTAAATTTTTTCACAAAAGGGACTGCAATACTTCTATGACCTAACCTAAACAAACCCTAACCTAACGCCCCACACACATAGTTAACCACAGTTCTAGCTACTAGAATTTTTCTTTTAATACTGAAAAATAATTCTGCACCAAAAATTCAGCATACAGTGAAGGTAGGTTAATTTTAACATTCAGAGGTATAATATCCAAAATAAAATCCAGGAAATCACATTGTATAAATTATATAAATTGATTTGCATTTTGCAGTGAGAAATAAGTTTTTGATCCCCTAAGAACCATTAAGGGTTATAGCTCCTACTGACAAGTTAGATGCTGCTATTCAAATAATTACCCACATTAAAAACAGCTGTCTTAAATAGTCTCCTTTATAAAAGACACCTGTCCACAGAGTCAATTAATCAGTCAGACTCTAACCTCTACAACATGGGCAAAACCAAAGAACTTTCTAAGGATGTCAGGGACAAGATCATAGACCTGCACAAAGCTGGAATGGGCTACAAAACCATAAGTAAGACGTTGGGTGAGAAGGAGACAACTGTTGGTGCAATAGTAAGAAAATGGAAGAAATACAAAATGACTGTCAATCGACATCGATCTGGGGCACCATGCAAAATCTCACCTCGTATCCTTGATCATGAGGAAGGTAAGAGATCAGCCTAAAACTACACGGGGGAACTTGTTAATGATCTCAAAGCAGCTGGGACCACAGTCACCAAGAAAACCATTGGTAACACATTACGCCGTAATGGTTTAAAATCCTGCAGTGCCCGCAAGTACCCCTGCTCAAGAAGGCACAAGTGCAAGCCCGTCTGAAGTTTGCCAATGAACACCTGGATGATTCTGTGAGTGTTTGCGAGAAGGTGCTGTGGTCAGATAAGACAAAAATTTAGCTCTTTGGCATTAATTCAACTCGCCGTGTGTGAAGTAAGAGAAATGCTGCCTATGACCCAAAGAACACCATCCCCACTGTCAAGCATGGAGGTGGAAACATTATGTTTTGGGGGTGTTTCTCTGCTAAGAGCACAAGACTACTTTACCCCATCAATGGAAGAATGGATGAAGCCATGTACTGTAAAATCCTGAGCGACAACTTCCTTCCCCCCGCGAGGATATTAAAAATGGTACCTGGCTGGGTTTTCCAGCAAGACAATGACCAAAACATACAGCCAAGGCATCAAAGGAGTGGCTCAAAATGAAGCACATTAAGGTCATGGAGTGGCCTAGCCAATCTCCAGACCTTAATCCCATAGAAAACTTATGGAGGGAGTTGAGGCTCCGAGTTGCCAAAAGACAGTCTCAAAATCGTACTGATTAAGAGATGATCTGCAAAGAGGAGTGGACCAAAATTCCTCCTGACATGTGGGCAAACCTCATAATCAACTACAAAAAAAGTCTGACTACGGTGCTTGACAACAAGGATTTTGCCACCAAATATTAAGTCTTGTTTGCCAGAGGGATCAAATACTTATTTCTCTCAGCAAAATGCAAATAAATTTATATAATTTATACAATGTGATTTTCTGGATTTTATTTTGAATATTCTATCTCTCAATGTTAACCCCTTAACGACCCTGGGCGTATGAGTACATCCCAGGGCCGCTAAGGGGCGTTGCTAATCGCCGCTTACACCCGGCAGTAACAGCGTCGGCAGGTGGCTCCGCCCGCTGCCGCTGTTTAACCCATCAGACACCGCGGCAAAGATGGCCGCGGCGTCTGAATGAACGCCGATCGGTGCTCTGCACCGATCGTTACGGTCATCGGCACCGGTGCAGCTATGCTGTGCCAATCTGACGACCTGGCATGGTGGTGGGGAGCCTTGTGAAGGCTCCCGTCACTTACACTGGCCGGTTTGCCCTACTTCCGTCCGCAGACAGGAAGTGGGGAAACCGCCATCTTTGTACACCCTAATTAGATTGTATTAACAATCACGCCCCCTAGTGGTCAAGCACTATAGGTGGACTAAATGTTACAGTAAAAAAATAAATAAATAAAGTTTTAAAGTACAAAAAAAAGTATTAAAAGTTCAAATCACCCCCCTTTCCCCATTTTACAAATAAAATCATTAAAATAATAAAAAAGTTACACATATTTGGTATCGCCGCGTCCATATAAGTCTGATCTATAAAATTATAACATCATTTATCCCGTACGCTGAACACCATGGAAGAAAAAAAAATTCAAACGGCAAAATTGCTTTTTTTGGTCATTTTACGTCGCTCAATAAAATGGAATAAAAATGATTAAAAAAGTCGCATGCATTCCAAACTGGTAGCGATAAAAAGTACACTTCAGCCCGCAAAAAAATGTCCCCTCACTGACGCCCCTAGGTGTTAGTACAAAAAAGTTATTGGTCGCACAAAATGGCGCCGTGGAGCAAATTTCAAAAATAGAAAATGTTTGGAATTTTTTTACGGTGCCAAAACATAACGGAAACCCTACATGTTTGGTATTTCCAGATGCGTAACAACCTGTAGAATACAGATAACACATTATATTTACCGAGGATCGAACGCCGTAAAAGCAAAACCCCCGCAAACATGGCGAAAAAACATTTTTTTTCACAATTTGTCCCACTTGGAATTTTTTTGCGGTTTCCCAGTATTTTCTATAGTATAGTGAATAACACCATTAGAAATTACATCTTGTACCGCAAAATAAAAGCCCTCATTTGTCTATGTAGGTGGAAAAATAAAAAAGTTATGGCTCTGGGAAGGCGAGGAGGGAAAAACGAACGTGTCACCAAAAAAAACCCCCGGGTCCTTAAGGGGTTAACATTAACCTACCCTAAAAATTGTAGACTGGTTATGTCTTTGTCAGTGGGCAAACGTACACCATCAGCAAGGGATCAAATAATTATTTCCTTCACTGTATAGATATAGATAATTTAGATATAGTTTATGGGACAGATGGAATTTTTAATGAACATAACACTCTATAAAATACCACTCCAACGTTATGCCCTTTATGTTATTTATTTCCTACGGGATGTAAGACAGGTGGATGTGCAGACTGTCTCCTTCACTCCTTACTGCCAGTAAGGTCCCATGTAGTGGGTTCACTCAGACACAACCACAACTAACAACAAGGAATGGAGCTGGCCCTGTTCCTTTCTATTTAATCTTTTAAACGCTGTGACACCGCAAACCATTCTTCACTGTGTTCTTTCCCCCTGCAGTGAGGTAGAACGGGGCCGGAGATGCAGGGGACCGGAGGGGGAGGCCCCCTCCGCATGACCCGGAATGCCGCGCGGGCGTGGGCTGCGTGGTTAGTATGGGGGAAGGACTATAAAGCCTTCCCCACGTACACAGGGAGCAGACGCGCCCAGGCAGCAAAACTGGTCAGTCCTGCGCGCGCTGCTCCCTGCCAGCATGTCAGAAGTGGAGGCCTCTATATATTCATGCAATTGTGCACCTTTAGCAAAGAGAGAGACCAGGTTGTGCCGCAGCTGCAGGCCTCCACCTGCTATTCAACTTATCACAGATTCCATTGCTATCGGCATATAAACGTGAAAAAACTTCCTTAGTTTAAAATATTGTATTTTATTCCAGCTTATTAAAAAACTTGAATGTGAGGCGTAAGTGAATTTCACACCATATTTTCAGCAATATATAAAGCAATCATTCACCTGGTTGTCTTCCGTGAACTCTCCTTACATCGCCTTCAGGCTTAGGAGATCCAGTCCTTTTTAGACTTCATGGTTAGCGTCCATTGTGGAAGAGCTTTCTTCAACCCCCTCCTCTCTAGCAACGCTACGTCTCGCGACGTTTCGGAAGCTACACGCCTCCTTTGTCAAGATGCTTGGACGCTAACCATGAAGTCTAAAAAGGTCTATGAACCATGAAGTCTAAAATGATGTGAAATTCACTTACGCCTCACATTCAAGTTTTTTAATAAGCTGGAATAAAATACAATATTTTAAACTAAGGAAGTTTTTTCACGTTTATATGCCGATAGCAATGGAATCTGTGAGAAGTGGAGGCCTTACTTGAGGAATTGCGGGCCGTTGCCGGGTCGCGGGACCGTGAATGGCTCTGACGGGCAGCGCGGTGCTGGCCCTGGGTCGTCGAGCGGTGACGTGAGTGGCAGCCTGGAGCGGTCACAGCCGGGCGAGGTGGAGCTCATGCCGAGTTTTTCGTCGCGAGGTCATTCCAGGTCCTCATTGATGTCCAGTCATCATCAGTCTTCTGGAGTCGTGGATCGGGAGGTGATGGAGCGTTGTCTGGGATCCGGTGTGGCGGCTGGCGGGGTCACAGCACCCGCGCAGCTTGGTGAGTATACATCTATGTCATGTTCGTTTCCCCCTATTTTGGTATCACAGGGTACTACGGTTAGTCAGGCTCCCAGGTCGGGGAGGCAAGGGGGGCTAGCGGGTAGTGAAGCGGGGTCGCTGTGGGGGTTGACAGGGGGGTTACAGGATCTGTTAGCACAGTGGGACTCCAGGACTGGGGGGTCGCAACCGGTGGCGGGGGTATGGCGTCATGCGTTACATGCGGCGGGGCCTTCCGCACCTTTGGCGGAAGTCACAAGGAGTAGCACGTCCGTGTCGGTGCAGACAGAAAAGGATGTTGCGGATGGGATCCGCTTAGATGATAAGGCAAAGGGAGAGATTTATGTCTGTTTTGAGGGCCCGTTGGGGCACACTTGAAGAAAGAGGTAAAAGAAAAGTTCTGAATGGATGAATATGTGGAGATCTTTTCGCTCCTCCCGCTGGAAAAATTTAATCTCGACAAGGGTAAACGGGATGAGAGCAAGAAGGAGGAGGAGGAGAAGCGCAGGTGGCGCTTGATATCTCAGACGTTCGGCAATTGGTTGCAGGCTTTTGCGATCCTGGCAAGTGTAGTGGGGGAGAAAGCGCCAGAGAATTGCTCTGCACTTTTCTGCTACATGGATGCTATTAGTGAAGCGCAGAGAGTCTATGGGGGCCAGGCCTGGCTCCGTTACAATGAGCAATTTAGACAAAGGAAGGCAATGAGATCTTCGATCCGGTGGGATCATAAGGACATTAGTCTGTGGTTAAAGGTGATGGGGCAGTCACGTTACAGACAGTCCTTTCATGGGGGGGCCGGGGGAGCCGGCCATGGAGGAGAGCCCCGTAGCTCTACGTCTGGGGGCGGTTCAAAGATGGGTTTGTGTTGGCAGTTCAATGACGGGCAATGCAAGTTTGGGGCCGGATGCAGGTTTAAGCACCTCTATTCCGGGTGCAATGCAGGGTCTCATGGGTTTTCCAAATGCCCGAAAAAAGGCAGGGGAAAAGGAGTGGATTCCAATTCCCAAGGGGGTGACGCCAGTGAGGCTGGAAAAGATGCTGGGGTTTCTCGTTAGGTATCCAGACCGGGCGGGTGCACAGTTGTTGGAGGAAGGTTTCCGAGACGGTTTTTGTATTCCGGCCCCCACCCATGAGGTTCCATTTTCGCGGAAGAATCTGGCGTCGGCATTACAGCATAGGGAAGTGGTTACAGAAAAGCTGGAGAAGGAAGTTCTATTGGGTCAGATGGCGGGTCCATTTTTGGATCCTTCATTTCAGGATTTGGTGGTCTCCGCGTTGGGAGTGGTACCTAAAAAGGAGCCGAACAAGTTTCGGCTGATCCATCATCTATCGTTTCCCAAGGGATATTCGGTGAATGATGGCATTGATCCTGAGCTGTGTTCGGTCCAGTACACGTCCTTTGATGCCGCAGCACGGTGGGTGCGGAGTTATGGGCGTCGGGCCCTGACGGCGAAGACCGATATTGAGGCTGCCTTTCGGTTGTTGCCGGTTCCTCCGGAGAGTTCGAAGTTGTTGGGTTGTTTCTGGGAGGGGGGGGGGGGGGTTCGTGGATAGGTGTTTGCCAATGGGGTGTTCGATTTCTTGTGCTTATTTCGAGGATTTTAGTTCATTTCTTGAATGGGTAGTGACTGATGTAGCGGGAGTCCCCTCAGTCATTCACTATTTAGACGATTTTTTGTGTATTGGTCCGGGGGGTTCGGTGGTTTGCGCATTGTTGCTGCAGACGGTTCAGAGGATTGCCGGGGAGTTTGGAGTTCCGCTGGCAGCGGAGAAAGCTGAAGGGCCCATGACGTGCCTGCGTTTTCTGGGAATTAGCATTGACGGCGTCACCATGGAATGTAGGTTGCTGGAATATAAGTTGGTTGTTCTGCGCACGCTGCTGGGAAAACTGAATTTTGCATGCCGGATAATGCCCATGGGGAGGTTCTTTTGCCGTCGGCTGGCAAGCGTGACGACTGGTGTGTGGTCTCCTCATCATTTTATCCGGGTTCAGAAAGAAATGAAAGAGGACCTGTTAGTTTGGGACGAGTTCCTGGAGCGCTACAACGGAATCATAGAAGAAGCAGTATCCAATGTGGAGGTGCAGATTTTTACCGATGCGGCGGGTAGTTCCGGGTTCGGAGCGTATTCGCAAGGGCAGTGGTGCGCAGGGGAATGGCCGGTTAGTTGGGTGGAGTTGGGCTTGGTACGGAACCTGGCGCTACTGGAGCTTTTCCCCATAGTGGTGGCTTTGGAGATTTGGGGGGAGCGGGTCCAGAATAGGAAGGTACGTTTCTTCTGTGATAATTTGGGGGTAGTCCAGGAAATCAACCGATTGTTGGCTTCTTCGTCGCCAGTGGTTCGGTTGTTGAGACAGTTAGGGCGACATGTATGATCGGGATTTGCACCTGATATCTGGCGTATTCTGCGCCTCACCGGCCCGAATCCCCTGTCGGATGCAGGGATGCGATGTTAGGCGCAGCCTTCGGCACTTTCGGATGCGCCTCACATGAAGGGGCGTGTAATGGGCGCGGTGTGGGCATTTTGGGGCGGGACGCGGCCCGTTCGTATACTCCGAGGCATGTACGATCGCGGGTCGGCAAAGTGCGGAGCATTGCAGCGCTCGCTAGCTCCAACAGGCAGACCTAGTTGTTTTCGGGTCTAAAGATCGGCGGAGGCGAATTTAAGCAGATCGTAAAATGAGAGGAAACATATAAAGATCGAAAAAGAAATCTGGCTCTCAGCCCCGGCGGCGGGGGTAGTTTCCCAAAAAAAAAATCGCTTTTATTAGGTGTAAAACTTTTTTCAGAAAAGATAAAACCCCTTTTAAATAAAAAAAAAAAAATCACTTTCCAAAAATCTAGAACGCCAAAAAACGGTATTAGGATCTTGGAAATTGCCGGAAAACAGTAATTCAAATTCTGAAAGCACTTCTCATGGTCCTCAAAAAAAACCAAATAGGAGCGACGTGACCCCATTAAAAACCCTAGGGAAAAGTTTTGACTGTCACGGATGCCCCTCGACCATTTCCCCGGGTGCAGGCGCTTTTTCCCCCGCTCCCAGGGGGAGCCCCTCCCGCACGTCGGGTTCGGGGTCCCTCGTGTCTCGGCCCCCCCCCGGCGCTCACTTCCCCGGCCCGTCCGCTCAGTTGTGTCTCTCCCGGGGTGCTTTGCCCTAGGGGGGGGCGCGCCCGGGAGTTTGAATTTAAAGGGGGAGTGCGCCGGTAATTGGTTCATTGCCGGGGACGCTCCTATTTGTCCGGCCCCTTCCTGCCGGCCCCCGCCGGATCCTAGTTATGTTTCCCCAGGAAAGCTTCCGAGAGTTCCTGTTTTCCTTACCATGTACCGACCTTCGCTTGTCTACCGCTACGAACCAGAGGGGCCGCCCTTTTTTTCCTGACCCCCCCCTCCTGCCTGTCCCCCACTACGAGCCGCGCCGTTCCGTACATTTCCTTGGCCCCCACCCCAGGCAAGCCCCCCCCAGTGGTATGACCTGGTGAAACCCGCCCCAGCAAGACCATCCCGCTTTGGGGGGGGCTCTGGAATACCGGGACCCCCTTAGATTCCATCCCTGGTGGGGCTTACTCATCGCCTGGGTGGTCCAGTGGATCCACCTCCCAAATGTTACAGTAGGATCGGCCCTGGGTCCCCCCAAGGGCCCCTTTCAGGTGTTGCCAGCATCACCACCGTTTGGTCAAGCAATCCAACAATTGCCAGCAAAAGAGCAGCTCGAGCAACTCTCCTCCTGGTGCACAGCTCATCTCCTTCAGCAGCAATACCCCATCCCGTTGTTCCCCTCAACGGTTCCTGTGGTCCCCCGGGGAAAAAAAGCTCGGCTGTCACTCCCCCTCCAAGTTCAGCGGGGATCCCAAACAAAGCGGGGGTTCATCACCCAATGCTCTATGCACGTGGAGCTGATGGCCGACCAGTTCCTGTCCGAACGTGCGAAGGTGGCTTTCAGGGTCAGCCTCGTCTCTGGGAAGGCCCTGGCGTGGGCTACACCGCTATGGGACAGAAACGATCTTGTGACGGCGGATCTACAGTCGTTCCTCAGTGAGTTCCACAACGTCTTCGAGGAACCAGCCCATCCCTCCTCCGCTGAGACAGCCCTCCTAAACCCTACGCCAGGGGGCCTGTCTGTTGGGGACTACGCGGTACAATTCCGTACGTTGGCCTCTGAACTATCATGGAACGAGGCCGCTCTGTGTGCTACTTTCAAGAAAGGACTCTCAAGCCGAGTTAAAGACGTCTTGGCCGCTAGAGACCTCCCGTCTTCCCTCAGCGATTTGATCCGGTTAGCGACCCGCATCGATGTACGCTTCAATGAACGGGGGAGGACTTCTGCAGGAACGTCATTTCAGCCCAACTTCGCCGGTTTCCTCGCCTGGAAACCGGTATTTTCCGGGGGCCTCCTGCGCCACAGCCGCCAACACCCACCGACGAGCCCCTGCAGGTTGATCAGCTCGCCTCTCTGAGCAAGAATTGGCCCAGCGGCAGCAAAAGAACTTGTGCCTCTACTGTGGCAGCCCAGAGCATTTTCGGAGAAATTGCCCCAAGCACCCCAAGCCTGCGGGAAACTCCCGCACCCTGGATCTGTGGGAGAGGCATTCCTAGGTGCAAACTCCTCCTCTCCACGCCTGTTGATGCCTGTGCAGGTCGTGTCAGAGACTGGTATCACGTTCAGGTTCCGGCGTTTTCTGACTCGGGCTCTGCCGGGAACTTCATCCACCAGCTCTAGTGAAGCTGTGGTACGTCTGGAGAGAACGATTGTCATTCTATTGTCAGCGGGGAGCTGCTTAGCGGGACATCATCCAGGTACGTTCACAGCCACTGTCCCTCATGGGGGGGGTGGGGGCGCTACATTAAGGATGAAATCGCCTTCTACCTTCTTGTGTTGCCTCGCTCCTCTGTCGGCCGATCATCTCGGACTCTCCCATGGTACGGACTCCACTCCTCCTATCCTGGGACTGGTCTATCTGGAGAGTGTGGATTCGCTGGCGGTGCCCAACTGTCAGCGGGCGTTGTTTGGTGGCACCTCGCCCGGTGCTTCCTGCTCTCGCTTAGCCCTCATGAGCCGCTGCCGGCTGCCGCCCGAATATCGGAGTATGCCGTTGTGTTCCTCGAGCAGACAGCCGAGAAGGAGGGTCTTCGGTCGCATCATCTATACGATTGACCGATCGATTTATTGCCGATGGTACCAGTCCTCCACGGTGGCCGGGTCTACCTCTGTACGGTTCCTGAGACTCAAAGCCTTGTCCGAGTATATCCTGGAGAATCTCGGAAGGGGTTTCATCCGAAAAGTCCTCGTCTCCGCTGGTTCGGGGTTCTTCTTCGTGAAGGGAAGAAGAGACGGTACCCTCCCGTCCCTGCATAGACTACCGGGCCTTGAACAAGATTTCACGGTTGAAAAAAAACCGGTACCACTGCGTTGATCAGGGAACTGTTTGACCGCCTGCAGGGCACCAAGATCTTCGCTAAGTTGATCTGAGAGGGGCCTACAACTTGGTCCCGAATTCGCAAAGGGCGATGAATGGGGAAGACGGCCTTCAACACCAGAGCGGGGCACTTTGAGTACTGATGATGCCCTTCGGACTATGCAAGCTCCCGCTGTCTTTCAGGAGCTAGTGAATGACGTCTTCAGGAGACCTCCTCCACAACTGTGTGGTGGGTCTACCTCGACGACATCTGGTTGTTCTCTCCGGACCTCGAGACCACCGCAGCATGTTCGTCTCAGGTACTGAGACATTTCCGGAGAACCACCCTGTACGCCAAGCTGGGGAGTGCCTCTTCATAGGGACTTAGCTCCCATTTCGGGGGATACAATCATCTCCGACCTAGGCCTCGGATGGTTCCATGCAAAAAACTGTTGCCGTGTTGCAGTGGCCCACGCCCTGTCGGGCTGCGGGGCTATCCAGCGATTCTTGGGCTTACTGCAATACTATCGCAAGTTTATCCCTCACTTCTCTACGCTGGTTGGCCCCGATAGTAGCACTCTAACAAGAAACAGGCCAAACCGCGAAGTCTGGCTGGGTCGAGGCGAGGGGAGGCGTTCTCGAAGCTCAATGTTCACTCCTTCGCTACGGCCTCATATCCTCGCCACGTCCGGATTCCCGCGAAATCCCTTCCCCACTGGAGGTGGACGCATCATATCGTGAGTGCGAGCAGTCTTACGCATAAAGAGCCTACGGGTTATGACTGCAACGTGCGGCTTCTTCTCCAAGACTCTTCTCATCGGCTCGGGAAGGAATTACATTGATTGGCGACGACCTGGAGCTATAGCCATAAATTGGCCCTGGAGGACGTGGCGTTTATCTGCTGGAGGGCCGCACGCCCCGTTTTCCCATCCGTATCTACTCGGGACCAAAGAACCTTCATATATCTGCAGACCAGCACAGCGACTTAACCACGCCAGGCTAGGGTGGTCGCTCTTCTTCTCCCGGTTCGATTTCAGATCCACTTCAGGCCAGCCGAGAGAATGTTAGAGCTGATGCCATCTCCCGGTGGCCTCCGACAGTGGTGGGTTGAAGATACTTCTCCTGAGCAAATTAATTCCCTCCCCCAGAGCGCCTCCATCTCTGGCGGCGACAGTTGGACCTCAAGGAAGGTTCCTCCTGGAAGGCACTTATGTGGCCCTGCTCTCCGACAGACGTATCACTAAATGGGGGACATTTGGCTCATGGTGGCTGGTACCAGCGCCAACGAAGAACCTTCTGCTGATATCCCGCATTCTATTGGTGGCCAGAAACTGGAAAAGGATGTTATGGACTTAGTTTTCGTCTTTGTGACTCCTGGTGCCCGCAACAAATGGCCACGTCACAAGCCGGCAGTCCTTACTTCAGACCAATTTCTCATTCCCACGCAACCCTGGACCACATTTCGATGGATTTCATAAGCTGACCTACTCTGTCGTTAGGCAACACCATTATCTGGGTGATTACTGATCGCTTTTCCAAAGATGGTGCATTTTGTCGTTGCAAGGCTGCCATCTGCCTCCCGCCTGGCTGAGCTAATTCTTCCTCCATGGTGTTTCGGCTGCATGGTCTCCATCAGCAAATCGTCTCGGACCGGGGAGTTCAATTTGTTTCCAGGTTTTGGCGAGCCCTGTGCAACCAACTTCAGGTGAAGCTCGACTTCTCTTGGCTACCACCCGCAGACGAACGACAGAGTGGAGAGGGTCAACAGGTACTGGGATCGTTCTTCGTCATTTGTCTCGGCACGCCAAGATGATGGGCCAATTTGCTGCCATGGGCGGAGTTTTTTTTAACTCGCATGAGTCGGAGTCCGCGGGGGGCCTCCCCCTTCTACATCATGTATGGCTTGCATCCCCGCCCTCCTCTCCTTCTGGTAACCTCCTCCGAGGTTCCAGCAGCGGACGCACTGGTTCAAGACATGAAGGCCATCTGGTCCCAGACCTGGCAGTCGCTGCTCCGCGCCTCCGAGCGCATGAAGACTCAAGCGCGACAAGAGAAGAACCCCTCCTCCGGTTTTCTCCCAGGTTGAAAAGGTGTGGCTCTCTTCTAGAATATGGTGCCGCTTAAAGATGCCGTCTTCACACAACTGGGGACCCCGTTTCCTGGGACCCTTTTTGAGTCATCAGCCGCATCAACCCGGTAGCATTACAAGCTCCCGGTCCCTCCCTACGATGAAGAGATCCCCAACACGTTTCACGTCTCCCTATGAAACCTCTGTCCTTAACTTGTTTTTCCGGAAGGGCCGTTCCTCCTCCGTCTGTGGCTGACGCGCCAATGTCTCGAGGTCAAAGAGATTCTGGGCATGAGGAGAAAACTAGAAACTAGGGGAAAGCGTTACTTCCTGGTGGACTGGAAGGGCTTCGGCCAGAAGAGAGGTCTTGGGAGCCGGTGGAGAATTCCTGAACACGCAGCCTCACTCCAGAAAGTTTCTTCAGTAAAGTAAGAGAGAAGGGGACCCAAGGAGGGGGGGGGGGATGGTACTGTCAACAGGAACGCTCTGCCGACCACTGTCCCGGGTCGCAGGCGCGTCGTTTGCCCCTGTCCCAGCGGAGCCCCTGTCCCAGCACGTCGGGGTTCGGGCTCGCGCGTGTCTCGGCCCTCCGGTGCTCCACTTACCCGGCGCGCTCTGTCAGTCTGCTGTCCGTTTCTCCCGGCGCGTGGGCTCGCCCATAAGGGGCGGGCGCGCGACGGCAGTTTGAATTTTAAAGGGGCAGTGCGCGGTAATTGTTCATTGCGGGCACTGCTCCGATTTAGTCCGGCCCCTGCCTGCCGGCCCTCGCCGGATCCTTAGTGTATGTTTCCTAGGAGTAAGCTGTCCAGAGTGTTCCTGTTTGCCTTACCGTGTACCGACCCTTCTGCTTGTCTTACCGGTCTACGGATAGAGCCCGCATGTTCCTGACACTTCTGCTTGTCTACCGTCTTCGAAACCCCAAGCCGCCCTGTTCTGACCACCTGCCTGTCCCCCACTACGAGGCCTGCATGCCGTTCCTGTACATTGCCTTTGGCCGGCCACCGCAGGCATGACCCGCCAGTGGTAGGGACCTGGGGATTCCCCAGCCGCAGCAAGCCATCCCGCGTTGCGGTGGGCTATGTGGTTTACGGGACACATCGTTGTGTCCACTAGCCGGGTGGGGGAGTGTATGCTCGCAGCACGGCGGGGGTCATGGGTGCCACATACTGAACGTGGTATTGGTCACTATTGCATTTGGATTTGGAGGGTTTGGGATTTTTTTGATGTCTGAGGGGGGGGGGGGTGGTGAGGAGGGGGGGGGGGGGGGCCGGGGGTCGTGGGGAGGGGGGGGTGGGGGGGGGGGCGGGGGGGGGGTGGGGTCCGGCTGTCACACAACTTTTTTTTTTTTGTCATTTTTTTTTTTTTAAAATGAGAAGAGGTTAATGGTTGAGCTAGCGAGGGCTTTGGCTATCACAGCCAATAAGGCTCGCGAGCTACTTTGTCCCATTGTAGGTCTATGGGAGATCGGGGCAATGGAATCTCGGCATTCGCGCCGTGCGGCAGGAGTATGATTAAAAAATCGTTTTGAATATGTGTCAAATATTTTCTGAAAAGAGCTGAAACCTTCTATAAAACATACATCAATCAAATCCCCCTAACAACGCGTTTGTCGACAAGACCGGCACTACATACAAGGAATTGGAAATATAGAGAATTGCTGGGAAATTACAGCAATTCAAATTTCTGTAAGCGCTTCTCATTGGTCGGCAGAAACAACCAATCAGCAATTGGAGCGACAGTGAACCATTTATAACCTATGGAGAAGTATTGACGCGCTCTCAATTGCGCAATATGCAAGAGGCGGAAAGTTCAAAATACAGTATGTGTGTACAGAAATGAAGCGTGAACGTTGGTTAACCGCCCTAGGCGGATCAGATATGGAATACCTAGCCACCTCTCACAATCATACTGTAGTGCTGGCGTCTAGGGTTAGTGTTGGTGTAGAAAGAAGGGCGCGATAGAAGGGCGCCCTAAAAGTTATTACTGTCTATGGGAAATATTCTAGTACTGTGATTGGTTGGGAGGAAGAGGGGCTCGTCCAGCTTAGCCAATCAGCGGCTGAGCTACCTTCTCATAAAGTTCAATGGGGAAAAGAAATGCAGAGCGAGCTCTGTTTGTGATTGGCTAAGTTAAAAGAGGCGCGGTTATTTGGACCAATGGGAGAGCGAGCGACGCTCTTATGGGTTTTCTAATGCAATCTATAATAAAACTGTACATGCCGGAAATAAAATTATAATACTCCCGAAGTTGTACCGATCTGTATATAAAATGAACAATAATATGGGGGTAACGAAAAAAAAAAATTAATTCAATAAATTCATTTTTATTTCTTTATTTTCGTTAGCCACTGATCAATAGTATGGGTGTAACGAAAATAAAGAAATAAAAATGAATTTATTGAATTAATATTTTTTTTTTTCGGTACCCCCTATTATTGTTCATTTTATATACACATCGGCACAACTTCATGAGTCTTATCATTTTATTTCGGGTATGTACAGTTTTATTATAGATTGCATTAGAAAACCCATAAGAGCGCCGCTCGCTCTCCCATTGGTCCAAATAACCGCGCCTCTTTTAACTTAGCCAATCACAAACAGAACTCGCTCTGCATTTCTTTGACCCATAGAACTATATGAGAAGGTAGCTCAGCCGCTAATTGGCTAAACAGGACGAGCCCCTCTTCCCCCCAACCAATCACAGTACTAGAATATTTCCCATAGACAGTAATAACTTTTAGGGCGCCCTTCTTGCTCCACTCAAAATAGACGCACTACATCTGATTGGTGGATTCATATCTGCCGCCTGGGCTCAACCAATCAGCTCTTTTCTGCCTTTTTTACTGCATTTTGAACTGTCCCGCCTTTGAATTTGATTGGTCAATAAATCTCCATAGGTTATAATGGGTCACAGTCGCTCATATTCAGAATGGCTGGTTTTAGCCGACCAATGAGAAGAGCTTAAAGAAAATGAATTAATCTAAATTCCTGCAATTCTCTATATCGCATTTCCTGATGTAGCGCCGGTCTCGGCGACAAACGTGTTGTTAGGGATTTGATTGATTTATGTTTATAGAAGGTTTCAGCTCTTTTTCAGATAATATTTGACACCTAATACAAATTATTTTTTTCATCATACTCCATGCCTCATGGCGCTGAGAGCCGAGATTTCACTGCCCCGATCTCTCCATTGACTACAATGGGACAAGTAGCTCGCGCTCTGATTGGCCGAGATAGCCAAGCCCCCGCTAGCTCAACCAATCACTTCTATTCTGCCTTTTTACTGTATTTTGAACTGTCCCGCCTTTGAATTTGATTGGTCCATACTTCTCCATAGCTTATAATGGGTCACTGTTGATCCTATTCTGATTGGTTGGTTTCTGCCGACCAATGAGAAGAGCTTACAGAATTTGAATTACTGTATTTCCCGGCAATTTCGAATATCCCAATTCCTGATGTAGCGCCGGTCTCGGCGATAAACTCGTTAGGGATTTTATTAATGTATGTTTATAGAAGGTTTAAGCTCTTTTTCAGATCATATTTTACACTTAATAAAAACGATTTTTTTAATCATACTCCATGCCGCCCAGCGCTGAGAGCCGAGATTTCATTGCCCCGATCTGGCCATAGACTACAATGGGAAAAAGTAGCTCGCGCTCTGATTGGCCGAGATAGCCAAGCCCCCGCTAACTCAACCAATCAGCTCTTTTCTGCATTTTTACTGTATTTTGAACTGTCCCGCCTTTGAATTTGATTGGTCAATACTTCTCCATAGGTTATAATGGGTCCCGGTCGCTCCTATTCTGATGGGCCAGGATTGCCAAGCCCCTTCTAGCTCAACCAATCAGCTCTTTTCTGCATTTTTACTGTATTTTGAACTGTCCAGCCTTTGATTTTGATTGGTCAATACTTCTCCATAGCTTATAATGGGTCACTGTCGCTCCTATTATGATTGGCTGGTTTCTGCCGACCAATGAGAAGAGCTTACAGAATTTGAATTACTGTATTTCCCAGCAATTTCCAATATCCAAATTCCTGATGTAGCGCCGGTCTAGATTTTTGGAAAGTGATTTTATCTATGTATTTTTTTAGTAGGTTTGAGCTCTTTTTCAGATAATGTTTTACACCTAATAAAGACGATTTTTTGATTCATACTCCATGCCGCACGGACATCTTTAAAGATTTTAAGCTCATTTCCAGCCTGTCTCGATTCGGAATACATGTCAGATGCAGTCCATTCTGCTCCTAAGTCCCGCACTGCGCCCCACACACTGGCGAGGCGCGGTGGACTTTACACGGCATGTATGAGCGCACCCCCTCGGACGGCAAATATTAGCCGCAGTCCCGCACTGCGCCTAAGTCCCGCATTGTGCCTCACACACTGGAGAGGCGCGGCGGACTTTACACCGCATGTATGAGCGCACCTCGGCGCCGACATACATGAGGTGCAAATTTCGCCGGAAAACTGGCGAAAACGTGCGCTCCGACGTGGCGAGCTTCATACATGTCGCCCTTAGTGTTGAGATGTTTGTCCCTGAATGCGTGGGTGGTGGCGGAACATGTTCCAGGAGTGGATAATTCCATTGCGGATTCCCTGTCTTGTTTCCAGTGGGACAGATTCCGGGATCTAGCGCCGGATGCGGCAGCCTCCGGGGTGGCTTGCCCGCCTCATTTATGGGACATGGTCATCATGAAGCAGCAGGGCTGATACGGGCATCTATTTTGGAGAGTACCAGGGCTGCGTATGAAGGATTCTGGCACATATGGCAGACGTGGCTGGCTGGGCTTGAAGGAGCAGTTGAAGAGGAGTTGTGGCCATGGGCGTTGTGTTACTTCTTGGGTCATGTGTCTGGATTGGGTTGGTCGTTGTCTCGAGTTAATCGATTTATGTCAGGGTTGGCGTTTGGCTTGAAGTTGAGGGTCTTATTGGATTTCACGAAGTCCTTTTTGGTTCGGCAGGCGGTTAAGGGTTATCGAAAGGGTAAGAGTGTTCGTGATGGGAGGTGTCCGGTTGATTTTAGGTTGCTGGAAAAATTGTGTGTGGGGGGGTGTTATTTCAGGTCTGTGCAGATGAAGGGGAACAGCGTCTGCTTCGCCTGGCTTTTTCATGGGCTTTTTTCGGGTCCCTAAGGATTGCGGAGTTGGTCTCTCCGAGCAAAGTTCGGGGGGAGGTTTGCTGTGGGAGGATGTTTCAGATTTGGGGGACCGGGTACGATTCCGGATTCGTAAGTCGAAAACGGACGTATGGGGAAAGGGTCGGCAGGTGGTGTTAGGGGAAATTGCTGGGTCGTCCATGTGCCCGGTACGGTTTCCGTTGTTATAGAGGGGGGGGGTTTGTTGGGCAAGAGGGTCCTTTGCTCAAGCATGTTGGGGGTGAGTTTTTGTCCAGATTCCAGTTTACGTCAGTTTTAAGGGGGTAGAGTTTGGATCCTGGAAAGTATGCGCCACGCTCTTTCAGGATTGGGCTGGCGACAGAAGCAGCCAGTCTGGGTTTGCCTGCAGCGGCAGTTATGAGGATTGGCAGGTGGGAATCAGAGCGTTTCAAATTGTATATTAGGCCGTATTTGTTGTAGAGGATATGTTCTTTGCATGTGCATGTTTTGTTCTACGGTTTGTGTTTTATTTCAGCCCTGCGGGCTCCGGGTTTGGTTTGGATCGTCGGCCATTCCTTTGTTTTCTGGGCGCGGCGCGTGCTGATCTGCGGATGAGTGGACGACAGTTAGGAGTACCGCGGGAGGTGGCGGTCATTCGGTGGCTTGGCACTCCGGGTATGCGTTGGAGGAGCTTACTTCATGAGATACATCGCTTTGCAGTTTGGGACAGGATTCCGGATATGTTGGTGATTCATCTGGGGGGGGAATGATTTGGGGGATCGCCCACTCAGGGAGTTGATTAGGGATATCATGCCTGATATCCTGAGGTTGTGGGCTCTTTTTCCGGGATTGATCCTGCTATGGTCAGAGGTGGTTCCGAGGAAGAGATGGAGGCGGGCAGTGTCGGTGGAGTACCTTAACAAGGCCAGGATTAAACTCAACAGGAATATCTCGGGTTTTGTTGCACGGAATGGAGGAATTTTTGTGAGGCATAGGGAGCTGGAATCCGAAGAAGGATTCCGATGGGGTGCATCTGAATGCTGTTGGATTGGACCTGTGGGTCCTGGGCCTACAGGATGGAGTGGAGCGTGCTTTGGGGCTGTGGGGTGCAGCACATGTGTAAGGGGTCACACATGTTTTTGCTGGGGGGTTTGGGGGGTTTCCTTGAACCCGTTGATTGGGGGGGAGACATGTGGTTATGGCTCCCAAAAGGAAAAAAGATGGAAATGGGTTTGGGTTTGGCAAAGGTGGGGCTTTCAGGGGGGAAACCCTGGAGCAGGTGTTGGATGGCCCCTGGGGGGCCGATTGGTGCCCTTGAGCGGGGGGTGCGGCTGGGGTAATTAAAGGGGTTGTCTACTAAAAGTTCTATTTGAAATGTGGGGACCAAAAAAAAGGATTAGGTTTGGGTTTTTCAAATTACGTTTTAGGAATGGGCATTATTTTGGTTTACCGGTGTTTGTTTTGGTAGGGGCTTTTTTCCCGCCAGGTGTGCCAGAAAAGGGAAAGGCAGTTAAGAGGAGGGGCAGGGAGGTGTTTGGGGGCAAGGGGGAAAAAGCCGTGAGAGGACATGCAGGGGGGGTTGTGTGTATTGTACCCTCTTCACTGCTTTCCTCCTTGCTGCCAATACACAATCCTGCCCCTCCTTTAACTGCCTTTCTTTGCTGTGAACGACCTGGGCAGGCAGAATGCTTCCCTGCCAGTAAAAAAAACCCCTTTGTAAGCCCTGAAAATAGCCCCGTTCTCTAAAAAACCGTAGACCTTTGCCAATGTAACCAAGGAGAAAATTCCTTAGATTTTTGGCCCCCACATTTTCAACTATATTCTTTTAGTGGGACCCCCCTTTAAAGGAGAAGGGAGTGGTGGTCCCCGGCAGGGGGAGGTTCCCAAAATTTTATTCACCCCTTTTGGAGGGGTTTGTGGGTTGGTTGTTTTTTATACAAAAAGGTTTTTTATATTTGTTATGATTTTTTAAAAAAACGGTGCTGTGAGGGGTTTTGGTGTTTTTTGGGGTTCCCGGTGGGAAGGGGGCGGGGAGGTAAGGGGTTTATTTGGGGCGGGTTAGGTATCGCTCCGTGCTCGTCCCCTGGGTCAGAACGGGGCCGGGGAAGCAGGGGCCCGGGGCCCCCCCCCATGACCTGGCAAGCCGCCTGCGCGGGCTGCTGGGGGCGTGGTTAGTCGGGGAAAGGTGTAAGCCTTCCCCACGTAGCGGGAGCAGGCGACCCCAGGCAGCAAAAACTGGTCCTCTCCCCCCCCTTAAGGGTTTTGGTGCCAAGGCGGGGGGTTCGGTTGGTTGGGCCCCCGCGGTGGGGTGCCGGGAGGGGGCTTTGGGGGGCCCTTGGAGCCAGTTGATGTGGTGGGGGATCATAGGTGGTTATGGCCAGGGCCGGACTGGGAATAAAAATCAGCCCTGGCAAAAACCCAAAAATATCTGCTTAAAAAATTTCCCCCTTTTCCCCTTTTTAAATAAATACATATAAAGGGCTTTAAAGGAGCGTTTTTTGGTGCATTTTTGATGTTTTTTGGTGTGTTTTTGAGCGAAAGGGGAGTTAATGTTGTAAAAAAAAACGTATAAAAAAATGCCCAAAAACCGTTGTGTGAGACCCCCTAAAACAAGCAAAAAAGAAAAAGTGGTGAGAGAAACCCCTCATCACAGAGTCAGGTGGCACTTGTTTTACAATCAGGGACAACCCCCCATGACATACATAAGCACCAAAAAAACCTACAACCCCACAATCAGACCCCCAGTAGCAGGTCCCCCATCACTAAAATAACACTGATTAAAACCAAAGAAGTAAAATGCCCCCTGACAGCAGGGTCACAGGAGACGTCATCTCTGAGGGAGTTGCTCTTCTCCTTTTCTTCTCCTTCTGGCCCAAACTCCCTGATGTCTTCCCTGATGAGTGTTTCCCCCCCATTTCTTCTCTGTCCGGTACAGCATTTCAATTTTTCTTCCCCGGTCACTATGTCCTGTAGAAATTTTCCCGAAAAAATCTTTGACTCCTCTCTTTACCAGCACTTTCCCATCAATTCCCCAAAAAGCATATGTTAACCCCAAAAATTAGAAAATTTAAAAAAGTCGATAAGTGGATGTGAATAGGTTACCCCATTGGGTAGGTTAAACAGGGCCTTCCCCATTTTAAATTTTGGGAGGTAGACAGGGTCCCTCGTAAAAGCCTGGGTTTTGCTGGGGGGTGCCCCAAAAGCCCAACTAGCTGAGGGTTGGGGTGGAAAAAGCTGGGGGGCCCCCCAAAAAAGCCCAAGGGGGTAAAAGCCTGGGGCTTTCCCCCATTTTAAACCTAGGGGGGCCCGGGGTAGGGGGCCTGCCCCCATAATTAGCCCGTTTGTAAGGCGCCCCAGTAAAAAGCCAGTTTGCTAGGGTCCCCCAGTAAATTTGCCAGTTAGCTAGGGCTGCCTTCAGTAATTTTGCCAGGTAGGGCCAGTAATTGCAGGAGGGCCCGTATGTAGCCAAGGGGGCCCGTAATTGCGGGGGGGCCTTTTAGGCAGGCAGGGGCCGTTTAGCCAGGCGGAAAAAAAATATAGGCAGGCGGGCCCTATGTAGAGGCAGGGAGATATAAGCAGGCAGGGCCTTATAGGTGGCAGGGCCGGTTTTATAGGCAGGAGGGACAGTATATAGGTAGACAGGGCCAGTATATAATAAGCAGGGCCAGTATATAGGGAGACAGGGCCACTTAAGGTAGGCAAGGCAGTTATAGGCAGGAGGGGTTATAAGTCAGGCAGGGCAGTATGGAGCAGTATATAGGTTGCGGCAGGGCAATAATAGCAGGAGGGCAGTATGGGGCAGTAATTGGTATGCGATGGGCAGTATATAGCCCGGAGGGCAGTATGGGGAGTATTAGGTATGCAGGTGGGCAGTATTAAGCAGGCAGGGCAGTTGGGCAGCATATAGGGATGCAGGCAGGGCAGTATATAGAGGGAGGGCAGTATGGGGAGATTGGGTATGCAGGGGGGGGCATATTAGCCCGGGGGGGCAGTATGGGGCGTATATGGTATGAGGCGGGCAGTATATAGGTATGCAGGGAGGGCGTTATAGCCCGGAAAGGGGAGTATGGGGGGAGTATTAGGTATGCAGGCAGGGGAGTTTTAAAGCAGGCGGGCGTATATAGGTATGAGGCAGGGTAGTATTAGCCAGGGGGGTAGTAGTTTTTTAAAAAAAAATAAACCAAAATTACCTGATGTTCTGCCCCCTCTTCTTCCTCGTCCCGGAGCGGGCCCCTGGAAACAAGCGCAGGCGAGAGCAGGGCGCGATGACGTATTAATCGTGCCCTGCCCCCCTGGGGCCCCTGGGAGCTGAACGCGAAACAGAAGATCCCGGTGTTCACCTCGGGTGCTGCTTGAACGGCGGTTTTCAGGGGAGTGGCTGTGATGGCGCTGGTGGGTCTGTGACCCCGGCCTGCAGCCTGTGGCAAGGGGGGTGTCGGGCCTGTCGACCCTTGGGCCCCTGTACGTGCGCGGCATCGGGGGCCCCGGGGGGGGAAAAACTGGCCCCCTGGCGGGCACCCCGAACCGGCCCTAGGCCGGCCCCCCGCGGCCCGCCGGGCAAAAAGCCGGTTTTCCCTTGGGAGTCGGGCCTGGTTATGGTCCCCTAAAGGAATCACAAATGGTCATGTGGTTGGTCTGTCGAAGGTGGGGCTTTCAGGCGGGAACCCCGAGGCCGGTTTGGATCGGCCCCTTTGGGGGGGCGTTTTGGGGCCCTTGA
Organism: Phyllomedusa bahiana; assembly: GCA_025379985.1. Taxonomy (NCBI): domain Eukaryota; kingdom Metazoa; phylum Chordata; class Amphibia; order Anura; family Hylidae; genus Phyllomedusa; species Phyllomedusa bahiana. The sequence goes on along the minus strand of JAODAL010002403.1, from coordinate 431 downwards.
GCGGGGGTGAGGTGAGGGTAAGTTAAAGGGTTGGGGTTTGCTCAAAAGAATCTTTTTAAAATTTTAGGGAAACAAAATAAAGAATTTTTTCCCAAAATTTTTTGCTTTGTTCCTCTTTTTCCCAAGGAGATCAAGTGAATTTATGCCCCCCTGGGTATTTTAGTTCCTCAGTAATGACTGTAAACATTCTCCCCTGCTGTTTGTTTATGAGTAGCAGTGAGTGGTACCACAGGTCCCCGCAGTGTTGTGCTGCTGAGCAGTAAAAAACTTGATTTTGTAAAATAAAAAAGCATGTAAATTTGGGGTTTTGTTTGGGGATCAGATAAGAGTCCTTTAGTAGTTTTAGAAGCTATTGATCTAATGCAACTGAAAACACAGCACAGCAAGGAGTGTACAAACATGAGTGTATGCAAAAATTGTCGTCTGAACCA